>CAUYLG010052520.1:0-35731 GCA_963573385.1 Cacajao melanocephalus | reverse complement strand
AAGAGGTTTTTAATACCCATTTTTAGACTGCATTCTAGCCTGGGCAATAGAACAAGAATCCCGTTCTCTCTCCCTCTTTCTCTTCCTCTTTCTTTCTCTCTTACATTCTTTTTTCTTTCTTTCTTTCACTCTTTCTTTCTTCTTTTCTTTTTCTTTCTAAATATATATATATATATATATGTATATATTCTGCTCTTTTTTGAAATACAGGAAGGAGAAATTGAGAATAACCTGGATTTACACTGACAAAAAATATTTTTCCAAAAGGAATATGTCTAAATGCATAAAAAAACAAATTCAAGTGATACATTCCCTTTTTTTGGTTTTCTAAAAGTGGATTCATTCATTCATTCATTCATTCATTCAATGAATACTTATTGGCTGCTAAATACATGTAATATGCCAAGTGGTTTGTGATCAAACTGAATGGTTTGTGATCAAAGGCCAAGCTTGCCTAAGCCATGGGAAAGTGCTCATCCTCATTGCATCCTCTTCCTAAAGAGATCCTAGTTAGAGCTTTAGAGAGGAATCCTGCATGAAAATTAGGTCTCCATAAAAGGTAGGGACTAAGCTAATGACCCATTTCTAGAATACTGCAATCAGTTTCAGTACTTCTCGAAATAAAGGGAGCATTAAAAGCAAGTGAAGGAACCCTTCTCATATAAACCCCTTTTTATTGCATTCAAAAGGCAGTTTTTCCCCAACTTCTGAAAAAATATACAAGGAATGCTCAATTTGTACAACAGCAAATAAAAGGATCAAATGAAGTAAAAGCAAGTGTTTCTTGTGCCAATTAAACATGCTGCAGCATTGTGCCACCCTTACCCTGTGTTGGGCATGTTTTAGAACAGGGGTCATAAATTTCTCCTGTAAAGGGCCAGTTGGTAAATATTTTAGGCCTTGCAGGCCAGCTGGTCTCTAGTGCAACTACTCAATCTTGTCTTTATAGCACAGAAGCAGCCAAAGATAACACTTAAATGAATGGGTGAGGCTATGTTCCAATAAACCTTTATTTAAATACATTGATACTTAAATCTGACAAAATTTTCAATGTGTCATGAAATATTACCTCCTTTTGATTTTTAAAAATCATTTTAAAATGTAGAAATGAGGGACCTATAATTTTGTGACCCCTAAAATACAGTATTTTAGAAGCGAGTATCTAAAATCTTATATAAAATACATCTATATATACAGATATTATAAAATATCTTCTAAAATATGATATTATACCAACCACACACCTTTAGTTCTGATGTCAAAACATCTAGGCATTAGCTCAGTAGTGTTTCAGACACTGTTGATGGTTCTTTTCAACCAGTTATAAGTTCAATACATAACATTTTAAATCCAAAGGATGAAGGCAAAATATTTTTGTTGCATATGTTATAATACACCCAGGGAATCAGCAGCATCTTATAAATACTCGATTTTACCTAAATCATTTATATCTCGGTAAGGGGTCATTTTACTTGTTTTATATGAATAATTAAAAGCATAATTAGGGAACTATACAATCTGAAACATTAATCTCATTTTTCGTTTTACAGTATTTCTCACCAGAGCACACAGCGTGTTACATGTCCACCCACCCCTTTCAAAAATGTCTTGTATTTTTGTTTCCACATGAAACTGGAATGAGTGAACTTTCCCAGCTAGCAAGTTTTCTGATGACCAGTGATAACACTGAACTGTTTTGAAACAGAATGTACTGAAGGTAGTCGCTGCAGAGTACAGGGTGTCATGCATATGAGCTCAAGACATGTTGGGATCCCATTCTGTCACTTAACAGTGGTGTGACCTCAGGCAGGTTACCCAACTTCTCTGTGCCTCAGTTTCCACCACTGTTCAAATGGTGATAATTATTGCAGTGTCTACCTGGCTGGGCTATTTTAACACCTGGAGAAAAATCACACTGGAAAAGCAGATGACCCAGGGACAGGAAGCCAGCAGGCACATATTTAGTGGCAGTTATTTTCCAACTCATCTCCAGAATCAAGGCTGGAGTTCCTGGGCAGCACGGAAGCGTGGCCACACAGGTATAACTCTCCGTTTTCAGAGAAAGTTATATTTTAAAGCAATATTCTCTTTCCCACACAATAACAAGTGTCATTAGGCAGGGACAAAATAGCAAGAGCAGGGGTGGCCCAAATACTATTTGAGAGGAGATCTTTTGTTTATTTCTTTTTTAAATGAAGTTTCCCTCTGTTGGTTCTGAAAAACAGAGAAGTGAGAGGGCTTCTCAAGAAAATGTTCAAAACCTGAAGCAATACGGAAACATTTGCATGCCAAAAGCGATATGACACTGGTCTCCTTTTTCTCTGGATGCTTCTCTCTCTGGATGTCTTTTCCCATGTCTTCCTCTTTTTCATGACCTAGGTCTGCACCATGATTTCTACATTGTGATTTCTCTGTGTTTTGGCACCCAAGTCTGCCCAGGGTAAGAATACATGGGCAAAAACAGCAATAAGATACCATTTGGAGTCTATCAAATTGGTAAGTGTTGGTTGTGTTTTTCTTTGTTTGTTTGTTTTTGGCAGGGGGAGGACAGAGTCTCACTCTGTTGTCCAGGCTGGAGTGCACTGGTGCGATCACCACTCACTGAAACCTCAGTCTCCCTGGCTCAAGTGATTCTCCTGCCTCAGCCTCCCAAGTAGCTGGGATTATAGGCATAAGCCACCATGCCTAGCTAATTTTTATATTTTCAGTAGAGACAGCATTTCACCATGTTGGCCAGGATGGTCTCAAACTCTTGACTTCCAGTGATTCGACCACCTCGGACTCCCCAAGTCCTGAGATTACACAGGTGTGAGTCCCGTGCCCAGGAGGGAGATCTTAAGTATTGATTAGCTGCTTTTAGTTCACTAAAACACAGAATAAAAACAATACTGCCTTTTCTGAATTATTTCTACCTTTTTGATCATATCAAAGAAAAGAAAACCCTAGTTGGGTGCTAATACAACCTGCATATTTCCCTGGTACTCATTCATTTCCCCCTTTTACTCAAGAGTAAGCATAATGATAAAATTTAATAACGTGGGCAAGGTTGATTTATTTTTGTAGACTATGAACATATTTCTAACAGTAAGTCTCTCCCAGTCAAACAGAACTGGTTTTTCCACTTATAGTGTTGATAAAGAGTTTTCTTTTAAAAATCAATTCATTTAATTAAAATGAAATAAGTAAATTAGAAGAAAAACAGTACTACAAAAATAGTAATACAAATAAAGTTGAATTTAAAAATTATAACAACAGCAGGAAAAGCTGAATCTGGATAAGGCCCAAACTGGAAGGACCCAAGCTAACAGCTAAAGACTGGAGAACAATGAATGGCGTTATAGACTGAAGGTTCATGTCCCCAGAAACTCACAAATTGAAACCCCAACCCCCATGTAATGGTATGATGGGTGAGGGCCTTTGGGAGGTGGATTAGGTCATGAGGATGGCGCCCTCATGAATGGGATTAGTGCCCTTAAAAAAGAGATCTCCAGGCTTAACGCAGTGGCTCACACTTGTAATCCCAAGCGTGATTTGGGAGGACAAGGGGGACAGATCACCTGAGGTCACAAGTTTTGAGACTAGCCTGGCCAACATGGTGAAACCCCATCTCTACTAAAAATATAAAAACTTAGCTGGGTGTGATGGCAGCTGCCTGTAATCCTAGCTACTAGGGAGGCAGAGGCAGGAAAATCACTTGAGACAGGGAGGCAGACATTGCGGTGACCAAGATGATGCCACTGCACTACAGCCTAAGTGACAGAACAAGATTCCATCTTAAAAAAAAAAAAACAAAGAGGCCCCCAGCCAGCTGCCTTCCCTTCTACCATGGAAATACACAGTAAGAAGGTATCATCTATGAGTCAGAAAGCAGGCCCTCACCAGACACTGAATCTGCTGGTGCCTTGATCTTGGACTTACAGCCTCCAGAACTCTGAGAGATGTTTATTGTTGAGGCCACCCAGTTTATGTTATTTTGTTACAGCAGCCTAAACCAACTAAGACAGCTGGGCTAAGAGAGAAAGGCGGGAAGGGTGTATGTGGTGAATGAACTTTCTAAAACTATCTCAATTGTGACTAATGTAGATTGGGATTAAATCCAAGCAGAATGACGGAGAGTGTAGAAGAAGCTGGAAGCTTCAAATTCAGGGTTTCTTAAGCTAGAGTCCAAAAGTCCATAGCCCTGGCTACCTATGGGCTCTGGAGGTCTATGCCTTCTTGACACAAGAAGTAAAATTCTAAGCACGGTGCACATGTGGAGCTTAGGAGCTGGACTCTGCAGCCAGTAAGTCCAAACTTGAATCCTAGCTTCACCACTGTCCACTGACAAGAAAGTTAATGAGCATCTTGGTGCCTTCATTCCTATTCTGTAAAACTGGAATAAGACAGACGCTACTTCACAGGTTAAGAGGTTCACAAGGGCTGATACATGAAGAATACTCAGAGCAGCAATTCATACACATCATAGACTACCATTGGTGTTATGCAACCGTTAGAAAGGTTATTATCCTAGAGAAGGATCCACAGCTTTCACCAGATTCTCCCAGTGTGTGGGGTTCCCCATAATGTAAAGACATTCCAGCCTGTGCCAAAGGCCAGGGCAAAGTGCGGGTCAGGCAACATCTTAAATAAGGAATTAGTTTTCTCTTCAACTGGAAGGATTGACCAACTACCTGGCATTCATAGCACTCTTTGCAGGACATCCACCAACTGTTTATAAATTAAATCTAACATGTGTTAAAACACAGGGAAAAGCAAATGTTCACACTAAAATCTAAGTAAACAGCAGCAGGTGCTAAAATAGTAAAGAAAAAAATGGACGAGAGGAAAACTAGCAGCTAACTATCATATCCTCCTACCCTCATGCACACTGCCAAGACTATAAGGTAGAAAAAAAAAGCCTACCACCTAATGGTGAGATCCCCAGATCACTTTCCACAATACCTGTGACATCAGAGGGATGCCTTGGGGCTCCAGGTAAAAGGGAAACGCTCTTGTCTAAAAGTCAGAATGCATTGGCTCTAGTTCCAGCCTTCCACGAATTTCTCTGTAGACACTGACATTTATGTTTTTCAAATACTCAACAAATATTGACTGAGTAATCACTGGCGGAAAAAGGTGGGTAAATCAGATACAACTCTTGTCCTTATGGAACCTACGGCTGATGGGAAAAACAGATCCCAAGAACTAACAGAAAACGGACCTGCAAGTGGGACAAGAAATACCGCCTGAGCATCCAGCCCCAGAGGAGAGAAGGGGAGAGCGTCAAGGTCTGAGGTGAGAGTCAAAAGGGCTACCCCAGCGACATGCAAACAAGACCGGAGAACATCAAGAAAGAATCAGCTCAGGAAATGGCCCCCTAGTAGTGGTAACGAGTAAGAGAAAGCCAAGGTGACAGGTACTTAGAGAGCAGGATGGGACGCTGAGGGCATGAGGCAGGGAGAGTGAGCAGTCTGTGTCTGTCCCAAGAGAAATGGGAAGTCTTTGACATTGAGAGAGAGAACAAGAAAGAAAGAGGGAGAGACACACAGGTAAGATCAGATTAGGAACTAAGTCGATTACTCTGGCTATGCTGTGGAGAAGGCCTGGGAGGAAAGCAATGCTGATCAGTACAAATAAGTGAGGAGCCAATATCAGTAATCTAGTGAAGAGTCACTGGACGTGCTGAGTCGGAGCAACCTCGGATATCCAGGAGATGATAAACCTCAAGATTATCCTGGGTCTCCTTAACTCATCACTAAATTGAGCGAGATGAACAAGGTGGATTAGCTAACACTTTAACCATAGAAGAAATGAAAGTCAGGTGCGGTGACTTATACCTGTAATCCCAGCACTTTGGGAGGCCCAGGAGGGTGGATCACAAGGTTAGGAGTTCAAGACCAGCCTGGTCAAGATGGTGAAGCCTCGTCTCTACTAAAAATACAAAAATTAGCCGGGCGTGATGGTGGGCACCTGTAATCCCAGCTACTTGGGAGACTGAAGGAGAGAATTGCTTGAACTAGCGAGGCAGAGGTTGCAGTGAGCCGAGATCGCGCCACTGTACTCCAGCCTGGCTGATAGAGACTCCATCTCAAAAAAAAAGGGGACATGAAAGATGGGTGGGGAGGGTCCTAGCCAAGAACGTTGTACCCTAAAAACGAAAAGGTCTTCAAAAATGACCTGTAACATTCAGGGTAGGTGGTTAATCAGGCTTCTGTCTACACAAAATCTAGTTCCTACCACCTGAACTTGGGGACTGAGCTGTGGGGATAACAGAAAGAAAACTGAGCTTACCAGACAGGAAACACAGCTTGCAGAGTACCTAGCCAAAGAGAGACCCAGTGAAACAGCTCCAAGCTCAATTCCAGGGTTCAGGTAAAGCTGTATAATAATCGAATAAAAGAACCCAAGAATGTGGACCTTTGAAACACGAAAATTTATAAAGTAGAGCAAAAGCACACTTAGCATTGCCCAAAGAAAGAATGGATTTTTAAAATTAAACCTAAATTTTCTTTTTTTGGGCCATCTTAAACTAACCGGAGATGCCCCAGGGTACTACAAAGACATTGTTTATATTAGGCACACCCAATATAAGCAATGCTCAGGACCCAGATGTTTCCAAACATCTGTCTACTTGGCTGATGTTCTGCTCTTAATCAGAAGCTTGGCAGCCTCTTTGTAAGTGAAATGACCAATGTATTAGTGACACAAACAAAACTCAGAGTAAAAAAGCAACTGTTATCAAGGAATGATGACTCCACAATGGTCTACCATCATCGTCCCATATTTACACCTATTAAGAATCATTACATTGAGGAGGCTATGGAAGTGTTATAATAAAAATAAAAGTAATGACTGGTACCAGGTGAGTTTGAGACCCTCTCAAAAATACACTTGGGGAATCATTCATGTACTTCACTTATCCAGACCCTCCCCATCCAATATTATCAGGGGTAAGAGAGGTTTTATTGAAAGAAGAACACATTTAGGTTACTGCTGTCAATATCAAGATATACTCCATAGATACAATAAATAAAAACAGTTTTAAACTTCTCTTCTGTGGCTAGCTCTAAAGAAGGAAGAAAGACAGCAAGAAGGAAGAGAAGGGGGCCGATGCTAGGAGCAGGGAGTGGAAACAGGCACAATCAGGCAGAGAGACAGAGACATGCCCCAGGGGAACCAAAGGCAAGGGGAAGACACAGAGGAAATGTGGGAGGGAATGAAACCACAGAAAAGGTCAAAGCTCATGGAGAGATCCCTAAAGAAAGACATACCTAGTTCAACAGAACACAAAGAAGAGAAAAAAACAGAAAGCCCCAACTGTCAGAAATATATGAAGATGGCCAGCCGTAGTGGCTCACATCTGTAATCCCAGCACTTTGGGAGGTCAAGGCGGGTGGATCACAAGATCATGAATTCAAGACCAGCCTGGTCAAGAGGGTGAAACCCTGTCTCTACTAAAAACACAAAAATTAGCCTGGCGCGGTGGTGGCTGCCTATAATCCCAGCTACTTGGGAGGCTGAGGCAGAGAATTGCTTGAACCTGGGAAGTGGAGGTTGCAGTGAGCTGAGACGGCACCTCTGAACTCCAGCAACTGAATGAGACTCCGTCTCCAAAAAAAAAAAAAGAAAGAAATATATGAAGACATACACCACACACACACTCATACCCATACACCCAAATCCCCACCCCTCGACACAAACACACTTTTCCTAGAAACTTCCTAACCAACCTCTTGATTACTAAAGGCATGCATGTTACACTTGAGCAACCATGCCTCTGTGAGATCACATCTTGCATGGCGGCTAAGCACAAAAGTCCATCAGTTTTGAAGGGAAATCAGACATCATGAAGATTGCTATTGAAAACCTTGTAATGGGCTGGCACAGTGGCTCATGCCTATAATCCCAGCACTTTGGGAGGCCGAGGTGGGGGCAGATTGCTTGGGACTGGGAAATCGAGACCAGCCTGGCCAATATGGAGAAACCCCATTTCTACTAAAAATATAAAAATTAGCCCCGTGTGGTGGCATGCACCTGTAATTTTAACTACTTGGGAGGCTGGGGCATAAGAATCGCTTGAACCTGGGAGACAGAGGTTGCAGTGAACCAAGATGGTGCCAGTGCACTCCAGCCTGGGCAATATATCAAGATTCTGTCTCAAAAAAAAAGAAAAGACCCTGTAAGGTGCCTGTCTAAACTGGTAGCTTGGTACTGACCCTCAGCAAGGCTTATACATCCTTGTCTCCACAGACCTTAGAAGAGAACAGAGACTCTTCAGGGCTGCACAGAGGCAGCAGTTAGCTTGAGCGGGGTTCTACAAATAACAATAGGGCAAAGAGTATCTTTCAACACTCACTTGACCTTGGAGAGGCGGTGGTTACCCCTGGCCTGTGTCTGAGCAGAGCAGCAGAACCACATTCTCCTCCAACACTTAGCTTGGGTCACAAGCTCAGTTAGGGAAATCACTTGTGGAAATGACCAAGGTTGTTAAGATTTTATTTTTCTCTTTTTACCAGCCTGCAATCTGTTTGTTCATTACTTAACTTGCTGAAAAGTTCCAAAAGCCAGGTAAAATAAAGTCAGTACAACAGTGTCCTAATACTTATCTCAGTTTTATGGGCTCAGTAACATACTACAAAATGACTCTTGACCTCCCCATCTATACACAGTTTCCCTGCCATTGATTCTTGTGTGATTAGAATAACCATTTCTTGAATCCATCTGTGTCAGGAACTTTGGCATATGCAGACAAATAGGAAAGACTGTAGACAAGGAAAAAATATAATAAACCAACAATATGGGAAGATGAAAGTAACATGCCTTGTGGTAAACACATTTACTATTTGCGTTCAGTGTGGGATGTAAGAAAAAATAGTTAAAAAATAATAATAAACCCTCCCAATAGTTAAAATTCATAGGAGGCCATGTCTTATTAGCATACATCAGAAGCACTGTCTAAGTCTTAAATTCTGATCATTTTGCTTGAAGCTAATGCTAGGAACAGCAAGATTGTCTTGAAATGTTCTTGATGAATGCATTATCTTTTCATTCTACAAAAATGAAAGAAAGGGAAATAACTTTAGATGAAATCAAATGGGAACTGGCACAATAGATAGTTATGGCTCCTCAGGAAGAAATAGAGAGATGCTATCTGTCTTGTGAAGATATTTTAGACAACTTTCGAGAAGTGGGCTAGGTACAACCAAGTTGCTCTATTGATTATGCTGGATTGGATATATAGCACTCTCAGGGGGTTAAGACAGATCTGAACGTTTAAGCTGTTTTATGGGAGAGTTACTGTCTGTATGTAATAGGCCACTTTAAATATTAACTTTCTATATTCATATTTTAATATCCAAAAGACAGAGTCTATTTTACAGAGAAGTAACCTGTAAATTTCCATCAGAAAAAAATACTCCCTCTTTAATTTATTTTCTGTAACTACAAAGTTCCAGAAAATACTTTTATAGAAGAAAAATATGTGTGGCTTAAAAATTAATGATTTAAGAAAGATCATCTAGGTACGCAAGATAGATATAAAATGAATGACAGCAACAAAGACAGACCCTGTGGCTTACGATACATGAATTTTTTTTAATTAAATTTTTAATTTTTCTCAGAATAGGACATGCAGTTATAAGAAATAATGCAGAGATACCACGACCCCTTTATTCCATTTCTCTTAATTGTACCATCTTTCAAAACTATAGTACAGTGATAGATGCTTTCTTAAAAAGAAGAATTAGGCAGGTTTCATATCAATATTATTCCATGTGTAAATTATCAACTCCACCCTAATTTAGCCTGTACTAATATGTACTGTTCAGTTGCATTTATATTATCTAGACAAAAAGAGCAAATGAATACTAATTTCTCCAAAATGCTAAAAAATTTATGAACTCATGTGGCATGTTAAGATCTACAGAATAGCCTAGCATAGTGGCTCAAGCCTGTAATCCTAGCATTTTGGAAGCTGACGCAGGCAGATCACTTGAAGCCAGGAGTTCGAGACCCATCTGGCCAACATGGCAAGACCCTGTCTTTACTAAAAATACAAAAATTAACCGGGCATGGAGGTGGGTGTCTGTAATCCCAGTTACTGAGGTGGATGAGGCACAAGAACTGCTTGAACCCAGGAGGCAGAGGTTGCAGTGAGCACAGATCACGCCACCGAACTCCAGCCAGGGCAACAGAATTTGACCCTGTCTCAGGAAAAAAAAAAAAAAAAAAAAAGACCTATAGAATGAAGGAAATTTCTATTAGTGCTTAAAACAAAACAGGTTGATTTCTACACCCAAGTTTCTAAACCACCATCAGTTAAAACTCAAAAGATTTTTTTAAAAAGTGGCATGTTCTTTGTTTCAAATTGCATATAACTGGTTGTCACTTTTTAAAAACCCTTCCTACAGAATCATCGTAGAGTATTTATGAGCTATTGGCCTATCTAATATTAGGTCATGAATTTTACAGTAATAAGTAGCATGAGAGTAACAAAGATGTATTTCTGCTTCTCAAAACACGATGCTTCTCAAATCTCTGAGAACGATGGGTTCATATTTGGATAGCTTTGCTCTAAAATCAAGTGCATGCACTTGGAGACAGGCAACAAGTTGTGGATCACTCTAAGAAGTCAGCAGAGTGGCACAGATTGATCATCAGCTTCTGGTAGACCAAGGTCATGAATCAACTTGCATTGAGTGAACCCTACATACGTCTAAAACCTGTCATTGGTGACACCAAGCTGACAGCTGTCACTGAAACGTGTTATCTTTGCAGAAGGCTGTCAAGCGTTGCAAGTCGAGTAGAAAACCGTATCAGAGAGCCCAGTGATTGTCTCTGACAGTCTCAACGTGGCATTGAGGCACACTCAGTTCCAATCTCTGATCGAACCCAGTGTAGCAAAGCTCTCGTCCACTAGATTTAGATGGTCTGAAGAGAAATAATCTCACTGCAGTTATCCTAAAAACACCATATTTAAAGCATAAAGTAGAACAACTGACAGGTAAATTCTGAATTGTAACAATAAGCAAACAATCTGTGCTGAGGTAGCAGAGAGGTGAGGATGAAAAGGCATGTACAGGCCAGGCGTGGTGGCTCATGCCTGTAATCCCAATAGTTTGGGAGGCCAAGGTGGGCAGATCACCTGAGGTAAGGAGTTCAAGACCAGTCAGTCCAACATCGCGAAACACCATCTCTACTAAAAACACAAAACCTAGCCAGGGGTGGTGGTGCATGCCTGTAATCCCAGCTACTCAGGAGGCTAAGGCAGGAGAATCACTTAAACCCAGGAGGCGGAGGTTGCAGTGAGCCGAGATAGCGCCACTGCATTCTAGCCTGGGCAACAGAGTGAGACTCCATCTCCAAAAAAAAAAAAAAAAAAAAAAAAAGTACAAATAACATTACGGGATGCACAGTTTTTCCTGAGCAGCTACTCATATGGATGAATCAAGGAACAGGAGAGGGTCACCTACTATAATACAAGAAGCAGAATTGTTTCTGGGGACATTATAAAAGATGGCCCAAAGCCAGGAATCACTGTCCTGAGTGAGTGGGAAGCGATTCTATGAACAGGCCAGGCAAACTCAAAGCAATCGGCCATGAATAATCTCAGACAAATTTTGGTTTGGAGAAAGAAGGAAAAAAAATGATCCCTAAAGCTGCCCATTTAGCCAGTTAGATTTAAAAATAAAAAAAAAAAAGAGGCAATTTTGTGACCTACAACATAAATAGGACCAAAGGGCTGGGAGTAAAGTCATTTTAGCCCAGCATGAGGGCTCTGGCTGCCAAGGATCCTGAAAGGGATTGCTAACAGTGGTTTGCACTGACATCCTTAGTTATGAAGGGTTCACTTTAAAAAGAGAAAGAGAGAAAAAAACTTGTTTTAATGGGCCAAAGTTATAAGTAGTTAAGTAGTAAGAGTGAAAAATATCTTTAGGCATCAACAGAACCCCAGGTAGCACTAAGCAGAGATGTAATATAACATCCCAGAGCTTATTTTCAGATCATGTAGTGGGGCACAGCAAGGCATTCTCTGGTACTTACAAGGACAATCTATAAACTGATATTTGCACAACAGTAATTGACAGGGAGGCAGCTCTTCACATTAGCAATGGTAAAAAGATGACGCTGCATATTCACAAATCCCAAAATGACAAGTGGAGGAAATGGAATAATCGAATCGCTGGTCTGATACACAAAGGGATGAGACAGTTCATCTGTACTCGGAAGTAATAAAAAATATTAATAAAGCAAAATCTCAAGGAAGATAAGAATTCTGCCTGTTTGCATATTTGGCACAATGTTACTTGGTAGAACTTTCTACAATGATAAAACGTCCTCTGTCTGGGCTACCCAACAGGATAGTCATTAGCCAAATGTGGCTGATAAGCACTTGAAATGTACCTCATACAACTGAGGGACCAAGTGTTAATATTATTTAATTTTTAATGAAAACTTAAATGGAAATAGCCACATGTGGCGAGTGGCCACCATATTGGGTAGCTTTCTGACCGTCCTTCTACGTACCTTATGTCTATTAACTCATTTAATTACTAAAACCCTAGGTCTAGATGCATAATATTTTATTACCTACAGTTTATATTTTTTAAAAAAGTAAGCCACAGAGTGATTGGCCACAGAGTGATTTACACAGTCACATAACTTGTTCTCAGACTAAGGACTGATTAAGCTCCCTACACAGCAATGTGCACTATTTAACGAGCAAGTCATGGTTTAAGGTAAACACCAGAGACATCCAAAACATTTTATGTTGCTCTGAGGACAAGTAAAGAAGCTGTTGTCTACCTGTTTTCCCTGTGTTTTTCATCCAGGTTTTGTTAGAAGACTCATTGTCGAAGCCATCAAGTTGCAATTCCTGGTATTCTTCCCCAACACGCGCATGCTGGTCTAAAATGTCAATAGGAGACTGATGATGACCCCCACAGCTGACACTAGACGTGACCCAGTGCTCAGGACCATAGGCACCTGTTGAAAGAAAACAACTCTTCAATCCTCATGGTTCAAAGGTCAAAGATGAAATGAATAAATCTTAGGAAGCTGAGCACTACATCTCTCAATGTGTCCCCAATCCAAAGAGGTGAATGTACTGAAAACTACGAATCAAAGCCATTTGCTTGATGTGGCAAGATTTCAGAAAAGATATGTTACTTAAGTTAGTTTGGCTTCTTGATTTACAATCAAACATTTACTACCTTTACCTTCAATCAGATTAAGAGAGTTGTACAGAAGGACTGTCAGGGTTGTTCATATTTCTGACAATTTTTACGTGTTTCCTAAAATAAGCAGACCATTTATTTACAAAAAGGCACCTTCATCAAGTATGCATGTTTTGTTACTGAGAGCAATATCCTAAATACAACTTTCTTCTTAGCCCATAAAAGTTTGTAAACAAGAAAACGGAAAAAAAAAAAAATTAAAAGCAACACAAAACTAGATGAGAGGCATTACAAATGATGGAGGCAGTAAAGGCAGATTTATCCTTTGGCTAATTGTGAAAGATTTTTCAGTTTGGCCCTCATTTGTACATTTGAGTGTTAAATCACTCATCTCTCTTTTTCAATCTTTCCCTTTCCCAGGAAATGCAGGTATAAAGTTACCTTCAGACTGGGCTCTGCACTCATATAAATAAAGACTCTGGAGGGACGTATGCGTCAGAAATAAAGAAAGAAAGCACAACCATAACGCATAATTTATTAGGTACCAATCCGACATAAACACAGAAAACACACTGCATTTGCCTCCCTGCCCTATTTGGAAATGAAATATTATGGGAGCAGTTTCTATTACGTTGACTACAAGCTCTTAGACTTTTCTGCATCCTACTTTTAACCTTGTTGACACAACGAAGTGGGAGTAGCCTGCTGAAGCAACTTTTGCAGGAAAGATTAAGATTTAATCCTTTATTGAGAATTACGTAAGAATAAACTTTATCGCAGGGCGTGGGTGGCTCATGTCTGTAATTCCAGCACTTTAGGAGGCAGAGGCAGGCAGATCACAAGGTCAGGAGATCGAGACCATCCTGGTCAACA
This sequence comes from Cacajao melanocephalus, assembly GCA_963573385.1. Classification (NCBI taxonomy): domain Eukaryota; kingdom Metazoa; phylum Chordata; class Mammalia; order Primates; family Pitheciidae; genus Cacajao; species Cacajao melanocephalus. The sequence continues at coordinate 21,704 of CAUYLG010052520.1, read as the reverse complement.
TGGTGAAACCCCACCTCTACTAAAAATACATGGTGAAACCCCACCTCTACTAAAAATACATGGTGAAACCCCATCTCTACTAAAATTAACTGGAACCCAGGAGGCGGAGGTTGCAGTGAGCTGAGATTGCACCACTGCACCACTGGGCAACAGTGCAAGACTCTGCCTCAAAAAGAAAAAAAAAGAATAAACTTTACAATTTTTAGAAGGTAAAACACAGGCTTCCAATCAGAAAGTTTAGTGTGTGTATATACATTCATATACAGAAATATCAACTGATGGGTGGGGATTTTTGTGCCTCCCGTATACCTAGCCTCGTACAACAGAAGACACAAAGAAATCTTGTCTAGTTTATTAGTAGCTAAGTCTAACTACTAACCTTATTAGTTTAGTAGTAGGTAAATCTCCCTACGACTAAATAAGAGCCCACATGAGTGCCCATCCTGCTACCACCCAATCATTTGCCATGACTTTCCCCACTCCCCGAAAACAGGTAACAGCTCACAGTAGATACAAACAATGGTACAAGAAAAATGGGACAATCACAGAAAGTCTTTTCTGTTATGGTAAGGGAAGTTTCACGGCTGTAAGAGCAATGGATACAGCTTCTCAAAAACGATGCATATTAGGGCCAGGCGGGGTGGCTCACACCTGTAATCCCAACACTTTGGGAGGCCGAGGTGGGTGGATCACAAGGTCAAGAGATGGAGACCATCCGGGCCAACATGGTGAAACCCCATCTCTACTAAAAATACAAAAATTAGCCGTGCGGGGTGGCGCACACCCACAGTCCCAGTTACTCTAGCAGCTGAGGTAGGAGAATTGCTTAAACCGGAGAGGCGGAGGTTGCAGGGAGCCAAGATGGCACCAGTGCCCTCCAGCCTGGCGACAGAGTGAGACTCCATCTCAAAAAAAATAAATGAAATAAATAAAAAAAAATTTTTTTTTAATGATGCATATTTTTGCTCTCTGGAAAATACCTCAGCCTCACTCCAATGCTTGGGTCGTTCTCCCAAATCCTCATCCCAAAGAGTAAGATAAAAACAGACTATCCAAATGAACACGTTCATTGACTGGCAAGGGTCTAGCAACCTTGGGGTACTTTGAAGTCATGCTACTATCTGGAAAATGTTAATATTACCATTTTCTTCACTGCACGATTACAACTAAATTGTCAAGGCTTTTCACTCATGTATTTTTTTACCTCTTTGTCAAATTCCCTATGACTGTGATGAGTCACAAAGGGACAGTATGTATTTGTCATTTATTTAGCCAAATTTTATTTTGGTCAAACTTTATTTTCATCTTGCATCTATATATTTGAACTAAAAAAAAGGGGGGAAAGGAGACACGAGGAATGACTCCAATCATCCTGTCTACAGTTTAAGTTTTCTTCTAGATGCTGAAAGAATCCATTGAAAAACCAAATAAAGTGATTGTTAGTCAGGTGCAGTGGCTCACGCCTGTAATCCCAACACTTTGGGAGGCTGAGGTGGGTGGATCATGAGGTCAGGGGTTTGAGACCAGCCTGACCAACATGGTGAAACCTGGTCTCTACTTAAAAATACAAAATTCAGTTGGGCGTAGTGGTGCACACCTGTAATCCCAGCTACTTGAGAGGCTGAGGCAGGAGAATTGCTTGAACCTGGGAGGCAGAGGTTGCGGTGAGCCTACAATGCATCATTGCACTCCAGCCTGGGCGACAGAGCGAGATTCCGTCTCAAAATAATAATAAATAAATAAATAAATAAATAAATAAAGTGATTGTTGATTTATTAAATGGCTAACCAAGATACGAATTTTACTTTGCCACAATTGAGCTTGTAAATCCAAATTATGGGTATCTAATGTTTTAATATAATAAGTGAATGTATGCAAAATGCCTTCTAGAAACTTACGGTACAGTAAAATTACACTCAAACGAGAAAAATGATATGGGACACAGTAAAATAAATCCAAATACATCTGACTCAAATAATAGATGCAAGCCATCATTTGTAAAAACACAAATACCTGATAATTATCCTTCTACTACTAACAATTTCAAAAATACTTGCAATGTCAGAAAAGTACTTGCCATTCATCTCATTTCTCATAACCTTCTAGACATGGGTGAAATATAATTTATCACTCTATAAAAATATAATCAGGGTTCATACCAGTGGGATCCATTTATTCACCGGTAACAATCTGAAGATTTGAGCCGACTACATGCTTGCTTTCACACTTCCACCCAATATACATTCAAGTGCAATTTTAATTGAAACTGATCTTCCACTTCAGATTTCAAATTAATTCTTTTTTGGAGTGCTTCATGCTCCAGACACCCTTGCCTTGCAAAAACCCCTATGACATCAGCAGAGGAAATAGAACACTTTTTCCAAGCTTGCAGGTATTGATTACCTATTCTCACATTGAAGCACCATTGCCACTCCACACTGTATAAATCTCTTTGGTGTTAAGACACTTTATAAAAGACTGAGAATTATACCATTAATCATTTCCAGTTCCATAATACTCATGGTACTGAATGCTTTGTTTTTCACAACTCTGAATAAATGCTTATAAGTAAAAAAAAACAAAAACAAAATAACAAAAAAAAAAAAAAGACTTTGTTTAACTTAAACCTAGTTGGGAAGAGATGAACACTTAACAAGAACCCTCCTCTCTCAGACATGATATTACTCATCTGAAATAAGAATGAGACGTCACTTGCACTTCAGTTTCCTTTTACCGACTCTTTCTTAGAAGTAACAAGACATCTGTATTTTGGCAGTAAGACCATTCTGAATGGCTCACCAACTCCAACACGTCAATCTAGTACACAAGTCTGTGTTCTCAAAGGGGAAGATGTAAGGGCAGGGGTAGAAACCACAGGGCAGTTTGAGCTGCCAAAAGTAATTTCCTGTTCACCTGCTAAAAGTCTTAAAGAAATGAGATTTTGATTGAGACATACTGCCAACCTCTAAGTACCAAGGGAATCTAATAGTGTTTCTCATTCAACATGTGATGACAAATATATTCTTTTTAATGAATTCAATGAACACATCTGAAACCCATGGCTAAAAGTTTGATCTCAGAGTAAACGTCCCTTCGTGAGGGCAACACAGGGGTTCTTAGGTCTTTGGACCCCATTATCACTATTGTATAATTTACTATTTATACCTAAATGTCTATCTTCCCCACTAGTGGTAAACTCTCAGAACTGGTTGCTTCTATATCTTGTACAACTTCATTCCAATCCCTATCACAGGGGCCCACATAAAGTAAGCCCTTAAAACATATTTTTAGATACAAATGAATGAATTGAAAGAAAGATTAAAGAGTGGCCGAGTTCCACCTTCTAATGACACTACTGTATGTTCTCTCTGCATTATTTTAGTTTTAGTTTACACATTTATTTACTGACTTCCTGCTAAATATTCCTCACTCCGTTGGTCTCCAGAGCCAGGATGTCAACTTCAGGAGTAAATACTCCTTTTCTCTCTTCACTAGTATATTAAATGAGTTTGAACTGCAACAAGGTAAAATAAGCTGTAAATACGCAATGTGCATGAAAGAATCCATGTGCAAATTTAAGAAGCCCAGCAAAGGTGACTATGGGTCTTTTAAGAAAGGGTGCAGTAGAACTCTTGCTTTCAATGCCTTCTGTGAAGCATCATTATTTTCAAACCGCTTTTATTTTTTCTATGCTTCAAGAGACCTCTGTAATCAAATAAGGTCAATCAAAGAGGAAGTTTAGTCTTAATGATCAATCCATCACTGTACCAATTTAAATACAGAATCAACACTTGCTCAGTCCTAGACACAGTGCTAAGAAATGGATGCTAAGGAGCAGGGCTGCCCCAGTTCCCTTGGACAATTTAAACTGCCTGTGGCTCACAGGCTCCTCCTCTGTACAATGAGGTGCCCAGATACCAAAAAGTGGCTGTAAGGATTATATTAGATAATCCATGTGCTTAGAGCATTATCAAACACTAAAAGTTCAACAAGTGCTGCCCGCAATGATGACTGCCTTTGTTACCGGCTTGTAAATGTACAGCAGACTGTCAAGAAACTCACTAGGCAACAGATGAAATTGAAAGAAGACATATGGCCCACCCAATGGCTAAGGCAGGTGGGTGCAGGCATTTCATGGTATGCAAAGGGAGAGGTGGGGCCCAACTTCCCCAGGAGAGAACTTACAGTGGGGTGACACTTAAGTGAAGTCACTTCCTGCAGTGCCGAGAAGTTTACCGGCCTGTGGTCATCTTACTCAGGCATTTCCCACTAGGGCAGACGCCAAGAGTCAAAAGTAGAGTTTTCCCCTCTGGGAAATAGAGCTTAATCCCATCCTTGGTTAGATTTAGTGAGTAACTTCCCAATGGACAGGCCTGGCAAACAGTGCCTTAATCAAGTGACAAAAGTTAACATCTCCAGTGAGACCACGTGGCTACCTTGGACATCTCACAGGAAGTGATAAAAAGGGCACATCACCTCCACGGTATTCTTTCCAAAAACCCACAACCCTGATATAATCATGGGGAATACACCAGATAAAACCAAATTGGGAAACATTCTAAATATAATTGACAAACACTCCTCAAAAGTGTCAAGGTCATGAGAAGGACTAAAACACTGTCAGAAACCAGAGAAGATTAAGGAGACACACAATAAATACAACGTGGTCTTCTAGATTGAATGGTGGAATAAAAAAACGAAAATGAATGGAAAAACTCACGAGCTCTGAATAAGGTTTGGAGTTCAGTTAGTAGTAAATACAAAAATGTTGGGTTCCTACTAGGTCTTTGTCAAAAGGTCATTCTTTTGTGGTTACTCTGCCAACAAAATTAAGAAATTATGGAGGAAGCTGCATAGAAGCCAAGTAAAACCTAAGTTGTGTTAAATGGGTTAAATTTTACTATCCAGGTTTTACCAGATTTACTACTATGCACTTAGGCCGTATCTATGGCCTGATAGATGAGGGAGACGGGCACTGATTTATGGGAAATACTGGGATGATTATCACATCCTTTTTGGATAAAGGGAGCCTGCACACACAGAAGGCGAAGAAGAAGAGAGACTAGGGTAAAGAAAAAAATCAAATTCATGGGTGATATTATCTAAGCTTATATAAAAACAATATATGAAGTTGGAGACATTGTTTTTAAAGCTGTCACTTAAAAAAGCATCATTAGCTTAATATATAGCTCATTTGTTCATTAAAATTGCCCACTTCTACCTCTTTGGCATGCCATTCACAAGTCACTGCATTTTTCTTATTTTGAGATGTTACAATTCAGCAGACTAGCATCAAGAAGACATATTTCTACAGTAGAGAGGATAAATCACACAATTGGTGATTAACTCCAACTGGCCTGTTTAAGGCAGACAGGATTCCTCACATGAAAATAATGGCAAATACTGTAAATCTGGGCTTGAGTCTGAGACCTCACTTCATGCTCAGTTTCTTTAAGGCAGATTTAGCCCGAAAGACTTGGTCAACACATATAAATTTTAAATCAATACTACTCAATCACTTCTATTCAAACAAATATCAAATAAAAATCTGAGAGAAGCACCTTAATTTTGCCCTACCACCATCCCCAGTAATACTACTTGAAAAGTCCAAATAAGGACAAATAAAACTAGTGAGCAACAAGAATTTCTACAATTTAAGCAAACTGTTTCACTTCAATATAGTTCTCTGTTAATAACTGACCTAAGATAAAATAAAAGTTGTATGAGCACAGGAATCATACTTTTGTCTAAAAACAAGGAATTTCACATACCTGTCTATGATTCATGTTCCAAACAGTGGTTTCTTTAAACACATAAGAGGTACTTTGCTGAAAATAAGCATGTACCTTGAATTTATTTTACCACAATAGATCCAAATAATGATTTCTATTCACTAATGAAAAGCCATTAAAAATAATGAATTCTGTCTAAATCTAATTAAAAACAAAACTAATATACATGTTATATGCTGTTTCTAGTCAAATATGCTTATTAATACCTCCCTCAATAAACTTATATTAAAAATATTACCTGAATTCAGGCTTATTACTCTGCATCTTGTCTACTTTTAACCAACTGCAACAATCCAAAACTATGTGTATTCATTTTTTACCTACTATCATAATTAATGCATTTTTATCCCAAATCTAATACACATGTTTAAATTATTCCATGTTTTAATTAAAATCTTTATGGGATTCAGCTTACAATTCTTTTGCATTCTCCAGTACTGGTAGCTTAATTACTCCTTGTGCATTTATTGTTTATGTGTACACGAAAAATGGAAAAAGGCATGTATATTGCTGCTTGCCACTATTTTAACTTTATTCATATTCAGTTGTAAAGCTGTTCAACTTTGTTGATAGAAATATTCTAAATTTTAAGCCAGTTAAGAAAATACAAAGTTACTTTTCAGATATTGAAATATGCTTACACAATTTTTCGTTTTAAATTTTAGGTGTAAAAACTTCAGTACTCCATTTCACATCAATGGTGTGCTTTAGGAAAACTATCAACAACCAACCATAATACAAGACATAACATTAGACAATAACACCAGAAACAGAAACTACTTTGTTCATTTTTTAATACCATTATCTGTCTAATTTCCCACAGTGTCTATTTCAGGACTGACAATAAAACTATTTTCAGGTAAAATTTCATTCAGTACCAATCCCTAAACCGGAGGTCCCCGATTCTACTCTTGATGGTATAAGCTTCTCTGGACCCTATTTAACTGCTCTGGAAAAAGAGTATTAAAAAGAGTAAAGATGGTAATAATGGCTACCTCTTAGTTCTGAGCCACAGACTTCCAGGCTGAGTGAAGGCTCGAAAGGAGTTTACTGATTAGTGATGCCTACAAGGGTGTGTAATATGACATTATTACAGTACGAATCATGAACATGCATGCCATCCATACACTGCAGGATTCTGAAGGTCCTTCAAAGACTTAAAGTCTTTGACCTATGCATGTTTAGGTGTATCTGGGATTTAAAAGTTGTATCTTTTAAGTTGAATCTACCCCACATTCAAACATTCAATAAAAATTTCTACCAATAATTAGTATCATTTATTCACTCAAAACCTAACTAGTCTGACTTAAAGTTGCACCAATTTTATTTCTGCTTCTTGTAAATACAACATGGAATTCGTTTCAACAAGCATCTGCGATACTAACAAAGTTATCGCAATTCTTACTGTCCAATGCCAAACATCCTAAGGCTTTATAAAATGGAGATGAGTTGGTTCCAGATTCTAAGTTTTCAACCTTAAAGGTAGGTACACCCTCAAATAGTCAACATTTTGACAAAAACTGTTATTTTAGAATCCTGACTTTACATTGAGACATAACAAAACAATCATCCAAGGACTAAAAAAGTCACACAAAGTGCAAAGAGCACTGGGCAAGGTGACTGGCAACTTGAGTTCTAGTTCAAGGATAACAAGTAAGCTTGACATTGCATGTTGGCGCCAAATAACTCACAAATTATATGACTAGTTATTCATAAAGACAAGATTAATGAGCAATATCTTTCAGGGGGACAGTCATGACACATATTTGCTCTTTCCATTCCAATTTCATCTCTGGAGAGTGAACCTGAATGTGGCAATGGTGATGTTTTATAAAAATTCAAAGTTGTTACATGTACATTACAGGGTTACATTAGATCACCTCTAAAGTTCCTAAGAGTTCTAAATTCAATCAGAGCACTTCCTGTGATACCTGGAATAATCAAATAGACACAATATATCTGTTGATAGTCCAGCCAACCTCCAAACCCCACCAAGTACCTTACTAAAAGTCATCATGAGGATGTGATAAGGATTTAATAAATGATTTACACCAAGAGCATGTCCAACAGTACTTGGCACATACCAAGTACTCACTAAACACCATTATCCACACTTTCCTCTGGGAACCCACATCCAAATACTAACATCTAAATGGCATGACCCTGCCCCAGCTTCAGAAGTGGCACCTAACTAGTATATGGCAATTAGTGGAATCCCATCCTCCTTGAAAAGAGATTAAATCAGGAAAGGGTGTTAACCCAGGTGTAAGCCAATTAGTGCCTGGAAGATTTCTCAGGTCAGAGGGTGATATGGTGGCTGTGTCCCCACCCAAATCTCATCTTGAATTGTAGCTCCCATAATCCCCATGTGTTGCAGAAGCGACCAGGTAGATAAAGTGAATCATGGAGGCAATTTCCTCCACCCTATTCTAGTGATAGTGAGTACTCCCAAGATCTAATGGTTTTATAAGCAGCTTCCCCCTTCACTGGGCATTCATTCTCTCTTCTGCTGCCCTGTGAAGAGGTGCCTTCTGCCATGATTGTAAGTTTCCTGAGGCCTCCCTAGCCAGGTGGAACTATTAGACAATTAAACTGCTTTTCTTTATAAAATACCCAGTCGCAGGTATTTCTTCACAGCAGCATGAGAACAGACTAATACAGAGGGACTGATTTAGGTTGGTACTATTCACAAGGCAAGGCCCAAAATTTTGTTCAGAGCTTCGAGGGAGAAGGGGCCCTCCTCCCTTGAGTGTGAATGAAGAAGGAGGGGGGCAGAATGACCTGCAATCAGGAGGGAAGCAGCTGAAGGCGAAAGCCGAAAAGTAAAAGGACAGTAACGAGAGGGGGGGAGAAATAGGGAGATCTGATCACACCACGTCTGAAATTTACATTTTATCTCTAGACTTTTCAATTTTAACTGCCTTTGTATTTTAACCCCTCTGAGTAGGCTTTCTGCTATTTGTAACTAACAAATACAGGATATAATCAAAATGTTGGTTTAAAAAGACCAAGATTTAAATTACTCAATGTTTTCAACATTCATCACTAAAACGAAAATGTCAAATTATAAAGATAAAAATCAGGAATGCATGCTGGATGGAATATATAAAAATAACATCCCCAAATTCCCTCCTCCTTCTCTCTCCTTCTTCCTATCTTCTTTCCCTAGAAGAGAAGGATGAACTTGGGTAAGGTTTTAAAGATCTCATTTAGACAAAAGAAGAGGAAACAAGCTCTGAAGTGCCTTGCTGTAAATTTTTACTCTGTTAACACAGCGGTCATGGGATAAGAATCCATGAAGCACTTAACGGGAATAGTCGCCTCTTGCTGAAGTTTTCTGCCTCAGAGACATGCTACTGCTCAAGTTATCCTGTGGGAAAGACTTGCTGAGGTGAGCACGCATTATTCTGAAAAGTCATAGACGCAACCCAGAGAGCAAAACAAAACTGACAGTTTAGGTCTGGTTTAAACACGGCCAGGATTTCCTGTCTTGGTATGGAAGGGCTTTTTCACACCACGACTCTCATATCAGTATCATAATCCACAAGGTTTTGTTTAATATTAATGTAAGATGCTTAAGCTCATGAAAAATTTCAATCGCAAGTAGGAAAAGGGAAAAATTCCCAGAGATGGAATTTGGGAGTTTGGTGTTTAAAAGGGCTAAGAGTCTGTATACCAACCCACTGACATAAGGGCTGAGAGGAAAAGAATGAGAAATTAAAAACAGTTTTACAAGGCACTCACTCAACAGGGCAGGGGCCTGGTGTGGATGGGATGTGGGACGAGGAAACACTTCAGAGGTTGCAGACAGGATGACTAACTCACTTCCTGTGACAACCATAAAAGGAGGAATGTTTGCTCCAAAATATATTAACTATTAAATGCTATCTGGGGAAATGTCTGGACACAAAGCTTACATTTATGAGGTAAAGCCAAAACAACATGATGAATTCTGTGTCCCAGTCACACTGTCAATAGTGGATTTTAACTTGTACTTTTCTCTATTTCTATAAATTCATAGTGTAAGTAACTTCCAGTAAATAGGACCTAGGAAGAAAAGTAGACGGATTTTAGCAGAAATAATAGTCATATCACCTAAGTATCTAAAAATAGCATCCCCAGCCACTCTCTATTTTGGTAGCTTTGTTAATTTCTCTTTCTAGTACCTTTGTTAATTTCTCATCCTACTACCTTTGCTAATTTCTCTTCCTAGTACAAGGTCCATGAGAAAATAAGCTTCATGACATCAGAGACTTATCTATTTTCAATACATATCTGTTCAATAGGGATAGGACTAGGGTAAGGCAAACAAGGCACTCACAAAAACTCAGTTATCAAAATAAATAATATTTCAATAGTGTTGTAAAATTTTAAATGAGTTAAAAAAAAATCTATCATGAGCAGACAAAGAAAGATATTATCATCAGTGCTATACAAAGACTATTGGACTCTGAGCCAAAAGGGAAAATCAATAATCAACCATATTGTATCAAAATCTAATTTAGCTTGATAACTGAGTTTTTAAACATCCAAGTCCTACCTGTGCCCTCAAATGACTGAGTAACAACAACAATGCATCATCCATTTGGAGACTATTCACTATATTCATTGTAATGAAAACTTTCTACATTTTATCTTCTTTGATCCTTTCAACAACTTGTATCAAATATACTGTAGCTTCCTCATTTTACAGATAATGAAAGCGAGGTTCAGAAGCTAGACAATCTGCCCTCGTGTAGTACGTGGAAGATCAAACAGTCAGTTCCAGATCTATGAGACTAAACTATTCTCCAAAACAGGGGTTTGCAAACTATGGATTGTGAGTCAAATGCCGCCCAAAACCCGTTTTTATAAACAGTTTTAGTGGAACCTGGCCATGTCCATTCATTCACATATTGTCTAAAGAGCAGATTTGAGTAGTTTTAAAAGAGACAGCAAAGTCTAAAATATTTATCATCTGCCTTTACAGAAACTGTTTGTTGACCTTGGCTCTAAATCACAAAATATTGCTTCTCTGGCAGAAATATAGCATATAGGTAATATGTACATCTGCATACCTTATGTCCCAGAAATTTTAATACATGTTCACAAGAAAGCATAGGAAATTTCAGCAATGTTTATAATGTGAAAGAATTAGCAATAATGCAAATATCCATTACTAGAAATTTGCTAAGCAAATTTCTTTTATTACGTAATACTATGAAATAGTCCAAAAGCAGATGATCTTACTCTAGGACAAATCTCAAATGAATCCAATATTTAAATATTTAAAATAAATACAGAAAGGTATAAAAAGCAGTTGTGGCAAGAATTAGAGTAGGGAAGGCATTTCTACATATGTCAGAAAAGACTGATAAAATCAAATACAATAAAGAATACGTAATGTTCTGCACTGGAGAAACCACGGTCAGAAACATCAAAAGACAAATGACCAGCAGAACACATTTGCAACCAATACTGCAAGAGGAAAAGTTATCTAGTACGCAAAGAGATTCCAGAAATCAATAAACTCTAAATGTCAGCCGGGCGCGATGGCTCACACTTGTAATTGCAGCATTCTGGGAGGCCAAGGCTGGCAGATGACCTGAGGTCAGAAGTTTGAGAACAGCCTGGTCAGCACCGCACAACCCCATTTCTTCTAAAAATACAAAAATTAGTTGGGTGTGGTGGCAGGTGCCTGTAATCCCAGCTACTTAGGAGCCTAAGGCATAAGAATCACTTGAATTCAGGAGGCCAAGACTGCAAATGAGCCTAGATCACACCCCGGCACTCCAGCCAGGGTGACAGAGCGAGGCTCTTTCTCAAAAAAAAAAAAAAAGAAAAGAAAAGAAAAAGAAGAGAAAGGAATATATACCCCAAATCTCATATAAATATGGGTAAAAGGCTATAAACAGTTAAAGAAAAAAAAGGAAATGGTTCCTTAATGTAGGAAAAGTTGCTTCTCCTCAAAAATAATGAGAAACACAAATTAAAACTATATAGGTGAGATTTTCACCTACTAAATTTGCAAACATTCAAGACTTTTGATTACACACAGTTAGCAAGGATATATTCAAATCAGCACTTTGTTTTATCACTACTGAGTGATATAACTCTTAAGGAAAAAAATTTGGCAATCACTATTAAAATTATAAATGTGCATTGCTTTGAACTTAGCATTAATCCTACAGATATACTTTGCATTTTTACAAGGTGAAACTTAGTCATGACAGCACTGCTGGTAGTATCCGACATTGGAAACAAAATAAACATCCATCACTCAAGGGCTGGTTAACTAAATTATGTCAATCAATACAATGAAATAGTCTGGAAATCATGGGGAGGGGGAAGAAACCTCTTTACACTCAAATGAAAAGACCTCCAAGTTACATTTTGTAACTGAAAAACCCAACATGCATTATGTTATACCATTTGTATTTCTAATATGAGAAAATAAGTGGCCATATAGATTCATTTTTACATACATACAGTAGCTCTGCAAACATATTTAAGACATTATAACACTAACAGAGGAAGAGGAAACAGAGAAGAGCTATTTTTTTACTACTTACTATTTTATACCCTTTGAACACTGAATCATATAAATATCTTACCAGGTTAAAAGTTAAATTTAAAAAAACCAGAAATTTCAAATGGAGGTAGAAGTATCTGATGCCATTTTGTGAAAAAAAGCTAGTTGCAGAACTATTATTACAGAAATACATCACATCATGTAAACAAAAAATAAATACAAAAAGATTACGAGGAAACTTCCTATCCCATTAGTGATGATGACCTCTGGAAAGGGAGTCAGAACATACATGCATCATAATCCAGGGAGATATTTATTTGGAAAATACATGTAATACTTCTATAATTAAACAAGAAAGTATTACAAAATGCAGACACACAAACTCATTAGACCTTGACCTCAGAACATTCCCGATGAACTCTAAAACCCCTGAGGTCTTATCACATCATAGCATGCATTCTCACGGAGGTGGTACTGCCCCCAGTGGGGTGGTCTTGCCCCCAATAGGGTGAAAGTTTGTTCTTGAAGTGGGGTGGGGACAGAAATATCTTACTCTATTTACCTTTAAGACACAAATATATATACAGAACATAATCAGATATACAATCTATCTGTGAAATTAAAATCGCTTGGACTAGGGAGTGATTAAAGGGAAAATGTCTGAAAAGACTCCTGGGGGATGGGCAACAATAAACAAGGTTAAGAAACAATGCATTAAGGAATTATGTGGGAGAAAAAGACCCTGCAAGCCAGGCATAGTGGCTCACGCTTGTGATCCCCAGCACTTTGGGAAGCCGAGGCGGGTGGATCACCTGAGGTCAGGAGTTCAAGACTAGCCTGGCCAGCAGGCTGAAACCCCATCTATACAAAAATACAAAAATTAGCCAGGCATGATGGTGGGTGCCTGTAATCCCAGTTACTCAGGAGGCTGAGGCAGGGAGAACCATTTGAACCTGGGAGGCAATGAGCTGAGATCACGCCATTGCACTCCAGCCTGGGTGAGGGAGAGAGACTCCCTCTCAAAACAAAAAAATGTTTTTTAAAAGACCCTATAGTCTTTTTCATGTGACGTTTTATCAGATCCATATTAAAACAAATACTTTATTTGAAACTAAAAATGAGAAAATGTATTATAAAAAAGGAAGTCAATATTGTATTTTATGTTAACCGCGTATGAGAAACCTGTAAGTTACTAATATAACCAATTAGTACAAGTGAACAATGAAGCTGATGCTGTGATTTAGACCCAAGTCTATACAACTGTTCCATTACACCGCACTACCTGTTGCTTCTCTACTGCATTACATTTAAATTTCCGCCATCAGTTTGACCTCCTGGGAACTGCAGAGATCCTGACTGTCATCCAATTTCTGACCTATGCCTCCTGGCAACATTCACAAATTTAATAAATCCATCTCCTTTGTCAAGTTGTTTGATAAAAATGCTCAAAAGGCCAGAGCTAAAGATAGAACTCTCCATCATTACAGCAGCGCATTATCTAGAATTCCCTGGGAAGGGTTTTTCAATCTATTACGAATCCTCATTTCTCCATGTCAACTCTGAGAATATCAAGAGATATTCTGTCAAGGATCTTGCTGAAATGCCTCCATGTCGGTTGCAATTGAAAATCTTTTCCAGCATACTCCAGGGTTCCCCAACCACGGGCAACAAGGGACCTCCCCTGTGGAAGATTAGAACATAGTTCTTCAAGGGTAGGACATAGAACTTCACCTTTGTAACCCAACACGTGACAGCGGGGATATCTGGTAAATAAAATTGCATGAAACAATGGGGGTATACAAGGAGAATACATTAAAAAGAGAAAATCGATGAAAACATAAAAATGGCCAGCTTTCTTGTTTTTCATTGTGTCTAAATTTGTGATCAACATAAAATGTTTGATGAAAATCTTTGCAAATCACAGGAATCATTATAATTGTAGGGACGAAACAAATCGTTGATGGAGAAGAAACACATGCACTGTGAATGTTACAGATGGGATATATTTGTATTGACAGCAAACAAAGTGGCCACCATAAAAAAGGTATCCTTCAGAAAAATACCTAGAATTCTACTTTTAAGTGAAACACAATTCCATTTTAGGACTTCTATGGTGAGATGTGGCAGCTCACTGACAATTGTCATGGATGATGAAGACAGTGTTTTCCAAGTGCTAAACCAAAGACTAGTGCTGGGCCTTTTGCAGTGAAGAACTTCATTAAAAATAAAACATTTTTCTGAGCCCCCATATAGCATCTCCAAGAGTGAGGTCAAGGAAACTGCTTTAAGAATGAAGAAAATAGCCAAGAACAGTTATTACGGGCTGATACAGATTACTAGCTGTTACTAGAGATTTATGCTAAGTGCTTTCCAAGAATCATCTCAAATATAATTCTCAAACTGACCACAGGTCATAAACTTCACTATTATCCCCATTTTATAGATGAGGCATGTGAGGGTCAGAGGTTAAGTAACCTGTCCAAGATCACTCCTGTAGTAGGCTTTTAACCCTTCACAACAATTCTTTATTAACAGTTAACATTTATAGCCCACTGACAATGGACCAACATCCACAGATTACCTTATTTGCTTCTGACAATACGACCCTCATTTTATGAATGAAGAAACTGCAGCGAAGAAAGGTTATGCTATTGGTATTTAGATCACACCATTAAGCAAGTAGTGAAAGCAAGATTCAAACTCAAACAGATGACTCCAGAAACTCCCGTTAAACTTCTTGCTATAGCAATATTTAAATGGTTGGTACTGCTGGGCAGTTAGGATGTTAGGCAAATCTGAAAAACAATTTCAACTCAGACTTCAGGTCTGTGTCCAAGAGCTGAGTTCAGCTGCTCCACAAAGGACAGGATCTCTCAGCTAAGGACATCCACTGGTGAGAGTAGATTACCAGTATTGGGATCTCTGACCTTGTCTCTTCATAATCGGCAAAAAAATAGTTATCATTATCAATGTATTAACAAAAATACTAACATTTCCAATAGAACCATATGTTTTTAGGTAGGGCACAAAGCTAAGTAGGTGGATACAGGGAAATGAAGTAAATAAGCAATTGTTTTTGTTGTCTAAAGACAGTCACTAAAAGACTCCATATAAAAGACTTTTTTTTTTTTTTTTTTTTTTTTTTGAGAAAGAATCTTGCTCTGTCACCAGACTGGAGTGCAGTGGTGTGATCTTGGCTCACTGTAACCTCCGCCTCATGGGTTCAAGCGATTCCCCTGCCTCAGCTTCCTGGGTAGCTGGGACTACAGGCACATGCCATCACACCTGGCTAATTTTTTGCATTTTAGTAGAGACGGGGTTTCACCATGTTGGCCAAGGTGGTCTCAATCTCCTGACCTCGTGATCCATCCACCTCAGTGTCACAGTGTTGGGATTACAGGAGTGATCAACCGTCCCTGGCCAAATAGTAGGTCTTATTATTATTATTATTTTAAGTCAGAGTCTTGCTCTGTTGCACAGGCTGGAGTGCAGTAGTGTGATCTTGGTTCACTGCAACCTCCGCCTCCCGGGCTTAAGTGATTCTCCTGGCTCTACCTCCCAAGTAGCTAGGGTTACAGGCACCTGCCACCATGACCTGCTGATTTTTGTTATTTTTTGTAGCGAGGAGGTTTCACCATGTTGGCCAGTCTCGAACTGCTGACCTCAAGTGATCCACCCACCTCGGCCTCCCAAAGTCCTGGAATTACAGGTGGCAATATATACATATATACAGGTGGCTATATATATATATATATATATATATATATATATATATATATAAAGACTGAGTCTTGCTCTGTTGCCCAGGCTGGAGTGCAATGGCACCATCTTGGCTCACTGCAATCTCTGCCTCCTGGTTTCAAGCAATTCTCCCACCTCAGCCTCCCGAGTAGCTGGGATTGCAGGCACCTGCCATCATGCCCAGCTGATACTTGTATTTCTGTTGAGACAGGGTTATACCATGTTGGCCAGGCTGGTCTTGAACTCCTGACCTCAGGTGATCAACCCGCCTCAGCCTCCCAAAAGACATGCCAAATTTGAGAAGATTAATAACATAAACATTGCAAGATTAAGGTGGAAATAAAAACTGGTAAAAAGGTTCCATGTACAACTAATTAAAATCACAGGCCTTTGTGTATTAAGAAAGTCTGCCCTATTTAAGGTATCAAAAGATTAAAAAATAGGGCCAGGCGCGGTGGCTCACGCCTGTAATCCCAGCACTTTGAGAGACTGAGGCTGGAGGATCAGGAGATCAGAAGTTCGAGACCAGCCTGACCAACATGATGAAACCCTGTCTCTACTAAAAATACAAAAATTAGCTGGGTGTGGTGGCGCATGCCTGTAATCCCAGCTACTCAGAAGGCTGAGGCAGGAGAATCGCTTGAACCTGGAAGGCGGAGGTTGTGGTGATCCAAAATCACGCCATTGCACTCCAGCCTGGGCAACAAGAGTGAAACTTCATCTCAAAAAAAAAAAAAGTTTAAAACAATACCAAGCCACTCTAAAGAAGACAATCATGAGATATCAGAGTAACTGTGGTAGACACTTGTTAGCTGGAAATGAAAAGGGAACACTTTGGCTTTGAGTAAAGCTGTGTGGTGTTGGTTCCTTAGTTCTTAAACTACATGTTTTGTGTTTATGTATCACCAATATCATGGGGGAAAAAAAATCCCTAACAGTGTTCTATGTACATTATCAAGAAGGTAAAGCATGATTTGACAGTTTTGTGGTGGGCTCCTATATGTCTAAGAGTTACTTTTGCTTTTGTTTTTGAAGGAGAAGAAGCAAATCATTTTCTTTTGTTGTTGTTATGTTTTGTTTTTTGTTTCTGAGATGGAGTCTTGCTCTGTCACCCAGGCTGGAGAGCAGTCGCGTAATCTTGGCTCACTACAACCTCTGCCTCTTGGGTCCAAGCAATTCTCCCTGTCTCAGCCTCCCAAGTAGCTAGGATTATGGGTGCCTGCCACCATGCCTGGCCAATTTTCATATTTTTAGTAGAGATGGGGTTACACCATGTTGGCCAGGCTGTTCTCAAACTCCTAACATCAGGTTATCCACCCACCTTGGCCTCACAAAATGCCGTAATTACAGATGTAAGCCACCACACCCAGCCCCAAATCATTTCCTTAGACACAATGCAGAGCCCTATTTGGCAAGATGCATAAAAAATAGGATTAATAGGAAATTGAAGTTAAGATCCACACCTTGCCAGAAAGCAGGAGACAGCACATATATTTTTCCTTTTAGATTCTAGAACCAAACCCTGAAAGATGCAAGCATATGTCAATTCCATCCACCACACTGATGAACTTAGCTGCAATATTTTAATTCAGGAGCTCCCATTCCAGAGAAAATGCTTAGTGATTTCCAAAACAGTTGGATCCTGGTTGTGAAAAACAAGTGCTCTAATTAGCAATTTAGAAGTCCTTTCCTTGCAGATAAAACTGCTAATGCAGACAAAGCTTCAATACAAAATAACCATTTTCAGAAGATGCTGGACAAAGAGGACGAAGCACACTGTAATCAGCTTTCATTCTCTTGGTATCCTCAGTTCTCAACTGCAGGACTGCTTTTTAAGGGGACATTTAGACCTTTCGAATGTCTAGGCAGGGAGGCTTGTTTTCGTTTGTTAGCATTAAATTTTCTCCCTAACTCCCTCCCAGATAGCACAGCAAATTCCTGGTTGGACATTCACAAAAATCCCAGGCCAGGCACAGAAATTCACATCTGTAAGCGCAACACTTGGCTGAGGTAGGAGGATCACTTGAGCTCAGAAGTTTGAGACCAGCCTGAGCAACATAGCAGGACCTTGTCTCTGCAAAAAAATTAAAATAAGAAATTAGCTGGGCATGGTGGCACACGCCTGTGGTCCGAGCTACTCAGGAGGCTAAGGAGGGAGGATCACTTGCGCCTAGGAGATTAAGAGTGCAGTAAGCCATGATCGTACCCCAGCCTGGGCAACAGAGTGAAACCCTGTCTCAAAAGAACAAAACAAAAGAACAAGCAAAAAAAGAAAGAAAGAAAAGCGAAAGAAAAAGATCCGGAAGCTACTCCTTCTTGCCCTTTCTAACTACTAACACTCTGCGGCCCATGCCACCATTACCCCTCTTAGAAATGACTGCAATTGTCTCCCACCCTGATTCCCTGATCCACCCTCCCTTCCCCTTCAGTCTATTATCATCACAGCAGCCAGGGATCCTGTTAAAACCTAAGTCACATCATGTCACTCACCTGTATAAAACTCCCCAACAGCACGCTACATCATTCAGAGTAAAAGCCAAAGATCTAAAAAATCATCTACAACCCCTACACATCTGGCCTCTGCCCCCAATTTACTTCCCTGATCACACCTTCTACTTCTCTCCCCATGGATCCCTCTACAGAAGCCAAACAGGCCACCTTGCTGTCCCTTGAACATGACCAGCATTTTTCTGCTGTCCTCAGCTCACCTAGAGTAACAGGCAATGCAGTCACCTTCTGGAGGTCCTCACATGTCACTTTTTCAATAAGACCTACTCTGCCACACAAATTTAAACCCCCTTCCACTGTGCCTTCTTCCTCTTTTTGATTTTTTCCTTTGTAGCCCTCACCTTCTAATATACAGTCCACAGTTGTTTTGTATATTGTCTCTTATTCACTCACTGCCCCAAGGGAAATTCTAAAAGGACAGTGATGGGAGCATTATATTCTGACACCACCTAAAATCCTGAGTAATAAATCCTGAGTAATAAACTCAGGATTTTAGATGGTATCAGGAATAAATGGCAGGTGTAAATTTCCATATATAAACTCAATTGGTTCCAATTCCTTTATTGGGTGATTCTTTCCTAGCCTCTGACCTACCATTGCAGATGTACCAAGTTCAAAGCCAAGAATTAAATATGACTTTAAGATGCAGATCCAGATCCTAGAATATTTTGAGCATTCAAATAAATTCTGAACATCCATTTAAAAAAATCACACTTAAGGCCTCACTACTAACCTACCTTTACTATTAATTATTCCAAACAACTCCTTCTAATCCCAAAGGGTTTCTTCCCCTTGCATATTTATGGATAATGTGTTGCACATTAACAACTAAAATTTCAAAGCAAAACACATATCAAGTATTTGTCCTTTCAAGTACTACTTATAATCTGCAGATGAAGCTATTAAATTAGCTTCTAAAACTAACAAACATTTACACCAAATTTGAAAATAAGGCAACTGTGTTTTCTTCAGACTTCATTAGATGTTCCCCTGTTTTCTGCATTTCTTTGACATTGATTTTTCTAAACAAAGAAGAAAGGAAAATTCCTTAAGTATGGTCTTTATCCTGACACTAAAATACAGAGTCAGAATATGACCAAAAAAATAAAAAATAAATAAAAGCCTTCTTTGCTTCTCCTCATGAGTTTCTCAATGACATCCAAAAAGCTACTCAGATACCCTACTCTGGGTAAATCACATTAACTTGAGTTGACATTGGAAACACAATCAGAAGATATATCTCACATGGTTCAAAAAAGTGGCATTTCATTACCTTGCTTAAGAATATTTACGACTGATGTCAAATGAACAATATTTGTGCTAAAAAGGAGTGATAGGAATATATCTATGGCTGAGGATTGATCTGCCTCACACTTTAACTCAAAATTATCTCAAAATCATTTTGAAACGTAGTATTAATCTAAAAAACAACCTCACTGGTTTCATATTAAATTGCACTTCCAAAGAAATTAATCTATTTTACCAGTGTGACTGGGAAAGGATATGGGTGTGTACCATCTACCCAATGCAGCTTTCCAAGGTGAAAATCATTATCCCCGTATCTCCCATGCTCTATCCTAGTCTTGAGGCATGCCACGCCAGGTGATTCGCTCCCCAGGTTGGACATATGCAGCTGATGGATGCAAAATGTTTTAGTCCCAATGACCAGATATGCACACCAGGGTCCATGCAAGACGCAAGGAATGAGGGTGACGGAGTCTGCAGGTTATCTATGGAAAAAACTTTCTAAAAGGTGCCAGTTGCAACTCCCAGACATACCTCACCTCCTCACTTTACTCCTCGATCACCATCTACTAACCATCTCGCCCTTGAAGAAGGCTTCATCTTCTCCATCTTCTTTTATACTTTTTGCTGAGAAGGATAATGTGCGCCACACAATTCTGTACTGGATTACTGTGTACCCAAAAGGTTTTATTATTTCATGTCTTTAATTAAAATTCCCCAAGAAGAAAAATTAATTCATTCACAAATTATTTGTTATACTACTCCTATTATACACTCATTGATGCAAATATTCACTCAGGGTTCCCTCTCTCCCAGGCCGTATATTGACTGAGCTCTGCATCCAGGGTACATTGGAACACGGTTGAGGGACAAGTTTCTCTGCCCCAGTGGAGAGCACACTGTCATGTGCACACCTGTTGCCACTCTTGCTGTCACCATTACTACCTATCATTAATGAACCATTCACTGAGCCACGCAGTTGGCCTGTGGTGTTTCATTTTACTCCTCATCCCATCCTATGTCAAATATAGTACTGCATTCCCATCATAAGGAAGTGTAAGCTGATGTATGAAGGAGTTTAATCACATGGACTGGGAGTACAAATTTTGGTGAATCTGAGACTTTAGTCTGTGCCCTTAGTTTTAATCATACATGACATGATCTTTTCAGTAAAATGTACAGAGGACAGACAACACCATGTCTCAAAGAACTTACATGTTTAAATAAAGGTGAGCTATGAGAATAATTACCCTACAAACGTTCTTTAAAGTTGACCAACTGCATTAGCATAGATTTTCTATGCATGATCCCATGAAGTATCACCATCAATACCGGTGATATCATCATGAACATCCTCATACACCATTCCCTCCCCTCCTCCATCTCCCATTTAACAGATGAAGAAAGTAAAGCTGAGAGGGCTTAAATGAATAGCCCAAAGTCAATCCCCAAATGGTAGCACCTTGATTTTACCTGAAAATTTAGTTTGAAATCTGTATCAAATAGATCTACAGAAAGCTACCAGTGGCCAGGATATAACAGCAGAAGCGCTCTCAGATAATGCCAAAGGCACTAAAATTCACCACAAATATTTTGGGTGAGAATTCTTTTTTTTTTTTTTTTTTTTTTAATTTTTTGAAAGAAAGGAAAAGAGAGGAAAGAAAGTGAGAGTGAAAGAAAGAAAGAAAAAAAAAAGAATGTACGAGAGAAAGAAAGAGGAAGAAAAAGAGGGAGAGAGAACAGGATTCTTGTTCTACTGCCCAGGATAGAATGCAGTCTGAAAATGGGTATTAAAAACCTCTATTATGCCAATAATTGTGTTTAACAATGGAGACAGGAAGGAGTAAGAGATGAAAATAACAAACAAGCAGCCAACCAATATTTTATTTAAACCTGTGAAATGCTAT
>CAUYLG010052519.1:0-37549 GCA_963573385.1 Cacajao melanocephalus | reverse complement strand
GGCCATGGATTCTTGTCCTGGTATAACTGTTTTTCCCTTAAATCATGCTCTGCACTGTGTCTGCTCTAGGCATTCCTCCGATTATAAGCTGCTTATTCCTTAATTCATGCTCTGTACTGTGTCCACTCTAGGCATTCCTCCAATTATGAACTAAGATATAATTATATATATGTAGGGAAATATTCTTTAGGCACTCATACTATCAACTATTATATGATTATATATAGAGCATTATATAAAGGGATTCTTCAAGCCCTAATTCTATAAACTAATATATGATTATATAGAGGATTATATAAAAGGAAATAGCTGAGTAGTAACACTATAAACTGAGATATTCTTCAAGCCCTAACTATGCCAGGGTTCTGCTTAGGTCTCTTTCCTCGGTGCCCATATGGGGGGTTTCCCACAAGGCTGGTCTCAAATTTCTGACCTCAGGTGATCTGCCAGCGTCGGCCTCCCAAAATGCTGGGATTACAGGCATGAGCCACTATGCCCAGCCACTTTTTCTAATTTTCTTTCAACAAGGTCTCACTCTGTCACCCAGGCAGAAGTATAGTGATTCAGTCACAGCTCACTGCAACCTCCACCTCCTGGGCTCAAGCAATTCTCCTGCTTAGCCTCCTGAGTAGCTGGGACTACAGGCTCACACCACCATGCCCGGCTACTTTTTTGTATTTTTGGTAGAGATAGGGTCTTGCCATGTTGCCTAGGCTGGTCTCAAACTCCAGGGCTCGATCCACTCACCTCAGCCTCTCAAAGTGCTTGGAAAACAGGTGTGAGCCATCGCGCCCGGCCAAGTACTTTCTATATGCGTTCAGCATTGTTTTAAGTGCGTCACATGCACTAAATCAGTGAATCCTATGATAACCATATAAGGTAGGCACTATTATTGTCGCCATTTTGCAGATAAGAAAACTGAGACACAGAAAAGTGACTCAAAGCCACGCAGATAGAAAGTGGCTGAGTCGGAGGCTGGGCGCAGTGGCTCACGCCTATAAAACGGCACTTTGGGAGGCCAGGCGGGTGGATCACTTGAGGCCAGGAGTTCGAGACCAGCCTGGCCAACATGGCAAAACCCCGTTTCTACTAAAAATGCAAAAATTAGCCGGGGGTGGTAGTGGGCACCTGTAGTCCTAGCTACTCGGGAAGCTGAGGCAGGAGAATCACTTGAACCCGGGAGGTGGAGGTTGTAGTGAGCCGAGATCGCACCACCGCACTCCAGCCTGGGCGACAGAGCCAGACTCTTGTTTCAAAAAATAGTAACAAAAAATCGAAAGTGGCCGAGTTGGAACAGAAATCTGGGCAATGCAGAGAGCCTCTGTAATGCAGGACTTTATATTTGGAAATGTCAACTGCGGCGCCGCCGCAGGAACTCACTCAGTCCACGTGCGAGTGTGAGCCTTTGTCTCTCAGCTGCAAATCCACCCTGGGCTCAGCTCTCTGATGCTGGGGCGGAGCCTCTGCAAGCCACGTTTTTGCTTTGCCCCTGGGTTGCTGTGAGGCCCGGCCTAAAGAGGGCGCTAGACGGAGACCGGCGATTGGAGGAGGAAGCAGGGATTTGCTCCGCCTACCTGCTCCAGGCTTCCGAGCGAGCGTCGCCCCAGAACAACGCTCTGACTGCAGCAGTAGCTTCCAGGTTTTAAGTTTTCTTTCTTGGCACTTCCATAACCCGTTTCTTTTTCTATTTTTGAGACAGGGTGTCCCTGTGTCACCCAGGCTGGAGCGCGGTGGTGCCATCTTGGGTTCACTGCAGCCTCGACCTCCCAGGCTCAAGACATCCTCCTGCCTCAACCTCCAGAATAGCTGGGACCACAGGTGCGTGACACTACACCCAGCTAATTTTTTCTTTTCCTTTTTTTGTTTTTTTTTTTGAGACAGAGTCTCACTCCGTCACCAAGCGCCAGGCTGGAGTGCAGTGGTGCGACCTCGGCTCGCTGCAACCTCCGCCTCCCGGGTTCAAGCAATTCTCCTGCCTCAGCCTCCCGAGTAGCTGGGACTACAGGCGCGCGCCACCACGCCCGGTTAATTTTTTTGTATTTTCGGTAGAGTCGGGGTTTCACCGTGTTTGCCAGGATGGTCTCGATTTCTTGACCTCATGATCCACCTGCCTCAGCCTCCCAAAGTGCTGGGATTACAGGCAATGTTTTTTTAATTGTTTAGTAGAGACATGTTGCCCAGATTGCCCCAAACTCCTGGGCTCAGGCGGTCCTTGCGCTTCGGCCTCGCAAAGTGTTGTGATTACAGGCGTGAGCCACCGCACCCGACGCCATGACCAGTTTTACCGTCAGCCTCCTGTCACACCAGCGCCACCCAGGTAGACCCTGGTTCTGCTCTGGACCTCAGTTCTGCAGGGCGGCTGCTTGAACATTTTAGGTTCTGATGACTCTATTCCGAGTCCTGGAGTGAACGCTGCAGGCTGCAGTTGCTGTTTTTATATGGTGCGGTTACTATTTCTGTGCTGTTTCTTCTCGTTCCTTTGACGGTTTCCTGAGACCTGTTTAGTTTATCTGAGGCCTGCGTATTAGTTCATCTCTGTTGAAATATCTGTATAACAGCAAAACTCCAGGTCCAGTGTGTAGAAATCCGACATGAGTCATCAAGATGGAGAATTTGCAGAAATTCCACACGTAAACTGATTCGGAGAGCAAAGGTTCCTTAACTGAAGAGGAGGCTGGTCCTCTTGAGGAATTACCCTAAAATAACCGCTGCAAGTTTGTATTTTGCATATTCCCTTCAAATGGGCCTTGTCTCCATCTCTGCAGTAACTGTGTATTGGGGAAAGGAAAATAGACCTTTTGGGGATTAGCAGACTCTGGCCCTGGCTACTTATTCATTTTTGAGATGCAGGCTTACTCTGTTGCCCAAGCTGGAGGGCAGTGGTGTGATCACAGCTCACTGCAGCCTGGCTCATGTGATCCTCCTGCCTCAGCCTCCCAAGTAGCTGGGATCACAGGTGCATGCCACCATGCCCATCTAATCTTTAAAAAAATTTTAGGCCAGGTGCAGTGGCTCACGCCTGTAATCCCAGCACTTTGGGAGGCCGAGGCAGGTGGATCACTGCAGCCACCACCTCCTGAGCTCAAATGATCCTCCCTTCTTAACCTCCCAAGTAGCTGGGACCACAGGTATGCACCACCACACCTAGCTAATTTTTTTGTTTGTTTTTTTGAGATGGAGTTTTGCTCTTGTCACCCAGACTGGAGTTCAGTGGTGCAGTCTCAGGCTCACTGCAACCTCCATCTCCCGGGTTCAAGGGATTCTACTGCCTCAGCCTCCTGAGTAGCTGGGATTGCAAGCACCTGCCACCATGCCCAGCTAATTTTTGTAGTTTTAGTAGAGATGGGGTTTCGCCATGTTGGCCAGGCTGGTTTGAACTCCTGACCTCAGGTGATCCACCTGTCTCGGCCTCCCAAACTGCTGGGATTACAGATGTGCGCCACCACCCCCACCCAGCTAATTTTTAAATGTTTTGTGGAGACAGGGTCTAGCCACGTTGTCCCCTGTCGTCTCAAACTCCTGGGCTCAAGCAATCCTCCTGCCTCAGCCTCCCACGGTGTTGGAACTGTAGGTGTGAGCTACCACACGTGGCCTCCTAACACCAATTTGTAAAGTCTCCAGAAGCAGGCCGGGCGCCATGGCTCACGCCTGTAATCCCAGCACTTTGGGAGGCTGAGGTGGGCAGATCACCTGAGGTCAGGAGTTCAAACCAGCCTGGCCAACCAGCGGCACCACATTCCAGAATGCCTTTTGGAACCCCCAGACTCCCAGGCCCCTGGCCCTGGCCACTGCCATCTTTACCTTCTTCACAGATCTCACTCTGTTGCCCAGGCTAGTCTCAACTCCTGAGCTCAAGGCATTCTCCTCTCTTGGCCTCCCGAGTAGCTGGGATTACAGGCGCACACCACCATACCTGGCTAAGTTTTAATTTTTTTTTTTTTTAATACAGATGGGGTTTTACTATGTTGCTCAGGCTAGTCTCGAACTCCTGGGCTCAAGCGATTCTCCAGCGTTGGCCTCCTAAAGTGCTGGGATTACAGGTGTGGCCCACTGCGCCCGGGCTTACGTGTTCTTTGGAAGAAATGGCTTTTGGGTAATGGCCTGCACTGTTGTGTTATATCAGCTGCCGTCCAATCACAGCTAAAGAAGGGCAGGCGAGTGTTGAATGCAGACAATGCCCACCTGCCCCTAGTTAGCTGTGACTGACATAACAAAGACCCTGTTATCCCAGTCATCATCATGAGGACTATCTGGGCTGCAGCTCCCAAGTATCTGGGACTACAGATGCCTGCCACCACGCCCAGCTAATTTTTTGTACTTTAGTAGAGACGGGGTTTCACTGTGTTGCCCAGGCTGGTTGCAAACTGCTGAGCTCAGGCTCTCTGCCTGCCTCGGCCTCCCAAAGTGCTGGGATTACAGGCATGAGCCACCGCACCTGGCCAGAAATTGCCAAAATCTTTTCCTAAGTAGTTGTACTGTTTGAATTTTGAATTTCCATGAGCAATGCGTGAGAGCATTCTAGTCCCTAGATCCTTACCAGGACCTGCTATTATCAGTGCTTTTTTTTTTTTTTTTGAGACAGAATCTCGCTCTGTTGCCCAGGCTAGAGTGCAGTGGCACGATTTCAGCTCAGTGCACCTCCCAGGTTCAAGCAATTTTCCTGCCTCAGTCTCCCAAGTAGCCAAAATGGCAAGCGAGCACCACCACACCCAGCTATTTTTTCTGTATTTTTAGTAGAGATGGGGTTTTACCATGTTGGTCAGGCTGGTCTTGAACTCCTGACCTCAAATGATCCACCCGCTTCAGCTCCCAAAGTGCTGAGATTACAGGCGTTGAGCCTCCAGGCCCGGGACCAATATGTTTTCTTGATCGTAGCCATGCTCGTGGGTGTGGAGTGGGGTCCCCTGTGCTTTTGGTTTGCATTTCCCTAAGGACTAGTGATGCCAGCATCTTTTAATGTCTTTTGACCATTCTTACATCCTTTTTGTTTTGTTTTTAACCACAGGGCTGAGTTTTATTAGGGATTTCATTAAGGTTAAATTTCTAGGAATGAGGGACTCCTAGTTAGAGGCACAAAGGCCCAGGTAAGCCTCCTCAGACCTCATAGCGATCCACCGGCTCAGGTTCTTTGGAGGGACCACCGCCTTGTTCCAGGTACAGATTATTGTAAGGACGCTGCTTTGGTGCCGTTTCACCCCGGTTCAGCCTCAGGTCCGGTTGGTCCCAGCTATACCACAGATCCCTCTCATGCTGTGAGCAGTCAGGGAGCTTCAGGTAGTCGCTATACCCCATGCCATCATCCGGGTAAAGCTCGTAGTCTTCCACACGCACATTATACTTCTTGGCAGCTGTGGCCCATTCTTCTGGGGTCCTAGGATAGGGCCCCGGGAGCATGTCCTTGGTAACGTGGGAGGCTGTCTGTGCGCCCAGTGGCACCACGTTCCGGAATGCCCTTTGGAGCCACCAGACTCCCAGGCCCCCGGCCCTGGCCACCGCCATCTTCACCTTCTTCACGTTTTCCTTTGCCCCTCTCCCCACTTTTTTTTTTTTGAGGCAAGGTCTTGCTCTGTCACCCAGGCTGAAGTCCAGTGGTGTGATCATAGCTCACTGCATCCTTGAACTTCTGGGTCCAAGCGATTCTCCCACCTCAGCCTCCTGAGTAGGTGGGACTACAGTTGCATGCCACCACGCCCAGCTAATTTAAAAAAATTTTTTTAGTAGAGACGGGATCTCACTCTGTTGCCCAGGCTGGTCTCAAACTCCTGAGCTTAAGCCATCCTCCCGTCTTGGCCTCCTGAGTAGCTGGGATTACAGGTGCACACCCCCATACCTGGCTAAGTTTTATTATTATTTTTTAAAATAGAGATAGGGTTTTACTATGTTGCTCAGGCTGGTCTCGAACTCTAGGGCTCAAGTGATTCTCCAGCGTTGGCCTCCTAAAGTGCTGGGATTACAGGTGTGGCCCACTGCACCCAGCCTTACGTGTTCTTTGGAAGAAACGGCTTTTGGGTAATGGCTTGCACTGTTGGGTTGTATCAGCCACCATCCAATCACAGCTAACGAAGGGCAGGTGAGTGTTGAATGCAGGCAATGCCCACCTGCCCTTAGTTAGCTGTGATTGGGATAACAAAGACCCTGTTATCCCAATCATCATCATGAGGACTATCTGGGCTGCAGCTTAAAGGGACATTCCATAGCTTAAAAAAGACAAACTGCTGGCCCTGCCACCTCCAACTACAAAGGTGTCACAACAGCTGATAAGCCTGTTTGGATCGTGAAGACGGCACATCCCACGTGTAGAAATTTCACGAGCGCCGCTGTAGCAAGTGACCTGACAGATGGCTGCATTTGGGTGGGAGCCTCCTTAGCAAGAGCTTTTTAAAATCAAGCTCCACCCAGGAGCTCTTTATCTTCTTCATAACCCACAGGATTACAGGTGTCTGAACCAGCCCCATGGGACCTCGGAGTCTGGGAGAATGAATGCAAAGGCGCCAGTGCTCCTGCTGCCTACTGGATGGTGGGTAATACAGTCCTTTGTCTCCGGCCCAGGAGTCTTGTGTCTTCTGGCAACGTTTGTGAAGCAGTAATGGGCTAGCTGGTTTTATTTTACTTTATTTTTTTGAGATGGAGTTTCACCCTTCTTGCCCAGGCTGGAGTGCAATGGCGTGATCTCGGTTCACCACAACCTCCACCTCCCAGGTTCAAGTGATTCTCCTGCCTCAGCCTCCTGAGTAGCTGGGATTGCAGGCATGTGCCACCACACCCAGCTAAGTTTTGTATTTTTAGTAGAGATTGTGTTTTTCCATGTTGGTCAGGCTGGTCTCAAACTCCTAACCTCAGGTGATCTGCCCGCCTTGGCCTCCCAAAGTGATGGGATTACAGGTGTGAGCCACTGCACCCGCCCTTGTTTTATTTTTATTTTTTATTTGACTGATTGATGGATTGAATTAGAGACAGGGTCTCACTCTGTCACCTAGGCTGCAGTGCAATGGTGCATTCTGACCTGGGCTCAAGTTGTCCTTCCACTTCAGCCTCCGGAGTAGCTGGGACTACAGATGCATGCCACTATGCCCAGCTAATTTTTTAATTTTTTGTAGAGACAGGGTCTGGCTACGTTGCCCAGGCTGGTCTCGATCTCCTGGGCTCAAGGGATCTGCCTGCTTCAGCCTCGCAAGGTGCTGGGATTACAGGCATGAGTCAGCGCACTCGGCCCAGGCTAGCTTATAAGTAGAACAAAATGAAAGCTCAGACCTGGTGGCGCTGGTGAAGAGGATGGATGGGAAGTCGACAAGGGCGTGGCTTTCTGGAGTCGGAAGGACAGGGTCTCTAGGGGTCTGGTTGAAGAATATGAGAAGAATCCCCGGGATCCAGTGGGGAATTCTCTGATCCACATAGAGGAGGATAGCCAGGAATAGGGGCCCCCACTGTCCAACCCGTTAATGAGATAAGGCGAGAGATAGGATGAAACCAGTGGGCGAACAGTGCCCGGCTGCACCTGGGTTGTTTCCTGCTCTTCTCCAGGCAGGTGGAGGAAGAAATGTGATTGTGACAATAGCCACCAAGGCCCAGGGGCTCAGCCACAAGGCAGCATGGCCGTGGCCGCTGGGTTAGAGGGTCCCTGAAACTGACACGATATCAGCAGCCAGGACCTTGTTACTTGTTTCTTTGTTCTGAGACAGGGTTCTTGCTCTGTTACCCGGGTTGGAGTGCAGTGGCGCAAACATGGCTCACTGGAGTCTCAAACTTCCAGGGCAAGGGGTCCTCCCTGCTCAGCCTCCTGAGTATTTGGGACCACCGGTATGCACCACGACACCCAGCTAATTTAATTTTTATTTATTTATTTTTGAGACGGTGTTTCTTTCTTCTTGCCCAGGCTGGAGTGCAATGGCATAATCTCCGCTCACAGCAACCTCCTCCTCCCGGGTTCAAGCAATTCTCCTGCCTCAGCCTCCCGAGTAACTGGGACTACAGGTATGCACCACCAAACCTGGCTAACTTAATTTTTGTTTATTTTTGAGATAGAGTTTCACTCTTGTTGCCCAGGCTGGAGTGCAATGGTGTAATCTCTGCTCACAGCAACCTTCGCCTCCCAGGTTCAAGCAATTCTCCTGCCTCAGCCTCCTGATTAACTGGGATTACAGGCGTGCACCAACACGCCTGGCTAATTTTGTATTTTTAGTAGGGACGGGGTTTCTCCATGTTGGTCACTCTGGTCTTGAACTCCTGACCTCAAGTCTTTGGCCCACCTCGGCCTCCCAAAGTACTGGGACTGCAGGCATCAGCCACTGCACCCAACCAACAATGAATTCTTCCCCCCTGCTTCTGCTGTCCCCCTAGGCCACCCCCCAGCCCCAAGTTGCTCCAGAGCTGAGGTGGTCGCCCTGACCCACAGACTTCTTGGTCCAAGCGCCTGAATTGAACAAATCAGGCTTCCGGTGGGAAGGGAAGCTGAAGTGATCGAGTTGGGTGTGGCGCTTTGGGCCAATTCAGTGTCCTATTAAATGGTTTCCAGGACTGAGCGGGTGTCACTGGTACTGATGTCTTCCATGCCAGAACTAGGAACACCTCGTAAATATCAGTGCATTCTACCGGTCAGGGCCTTTTGCATGCGCCTTCCTGTTCACCTCCACCAGAAACAATTGAGGAATCCCGGGAGAAAAGAAAACATGACTTACATGACTAAATGGCTGCTGGCGTCCTCTGGGAAGTTGTTTCCAGTGCCACAGTGCCACCTGCCTGACATGGTCTCCAAGTACACCGCTTTTAAGAAAGGGCAGCGGGGCTGGGTGCAGTGGCTTACCCTGGAGGCGGGCAGATCCCTTGAGTCCAGGAGTTCGAAACCAGCCTAGGCAACATAGTAAAACCCCATCTCTCTCTATATATATATTTTTGAGATACAGTTTCACTCTTGTTGCCCAGGCTGGAGTGTAATGTCGCGATCTCAGCTCACTGCAACATCCACTTCCCGAGTGTCAAGCGATTCTCCTGCCTCAGCCTCCTGAGTAGCTGGGATTACAGGTGTGTATCACCACACCTGGCTAATTTTGTATTTTTAGTAGAGATGGGGTTTCTCCATGTTGGTCAGGCTGGTCTCGAACTCCCAACCTTAGGTGATCCACTCACTTCGGCCTCCCAAAGCCCTGGGATTACAGGCATGAGCCACTGTGCCCAGCCCTCTGTTTTAATAAATAATAATAAAAGAAAAAGAAAGGGCCGCTGTGAATTGCTATTAAGCTCTCCTTGAAAGGAAACACCTGGCCTGTGGGGGCCTTTGACTCCTGGCCTCACACCCTCATTCTCAGGTCGGCCAACTGGAACCTCACTCGTGGTGAGATTGGAAATGGCCAAAGAGCACACCCAGTCTGGTGCTCAGGTCATCTAAGTTTTTTTTTTGAGACAGAATCTCACTCTGTCACCCAGGCTGTAGTGCAATGGCACGATCTCTGCTCACTGCAACCTCCGCCTCCCAGGTTCAAGTGATTCTCCTGCCTCAGCCTTGCAAGTAGCAGGGATTACAGGCACCTGCCACCACACCTGGCTAATTTTTTCTTTTTTTTTAATTTTTAGTACAGAAGGGGTTTTACCATATCGGCCAGGCTGGTCTTAAACTCCTGACCTCAGGTGATCCACCTGCCTCAGCCTCCCAAAGTGCTGGTATTACAGGCGTGAGCCACTGTGCCCAGCAGGTCATCTAAGTTTTACATGCAAAAGTCGCAGCTACCCCTCTTTCTTTGGTTTTCTGTTTTGAGACGGTCTGGCTATGTTGCCCAGGCCGGAGTGCAGTGATGTGATCGTGGCTCACTGCAGCGTGGAACTCCTGGGTTCAAGCGATCCTCTAATCTCAACCTCCTGAGTCTCTGGGACTATAGATATGCACCAGCATACCCAGTTAATTTAAAAATCTGTTTTTCAGAGACAGTGTCTCGCTGTGTTACCCAGGCTGGTCTTGAACTCCTGGGCTCAAGCGATCCTCCTGCCTCAGCCTCCCAAAGTGCTGGAATTACAGATGTGAGCCACTGCACACAGCTTCATCTACCCCATTTGGAGAAAACTCTCCTCCATTCCCCTGCCTGAGACAATTTTTCTGGCTCAATGGGGCCCCCAATTTACAAGGGTCCCTTTAAACGGCTGGGTGCGTTCCACTCTGTTAAACCTAAAGGTGTCCACTAGAGGGCAGCAACCACCTAACCCCAACACCAACTCCAGAAGTCATTGATTGCTGTTGAGTTGATATGTAAGGTATTCAACGAGACTTTGCAATTTTCTCGCTATCTGCAGGTGTCTGATATTATTGATTGTTGGATCATCTTCCTCAAGAATCCGCTCAAAAAGGTTTCTGGTTTCCCCTTCCGCCTCTTCCTGATCCACACTTTATTTTTTTATGTTTCAAGACAGATGCTGTGTCACCCCAGCTGTAGTGCAGTGGTGTGATCTTGGCTCACTGCAACCTCTGCCTCCCGGGTTCAAGCGATTCTCCTACCTCAGCCTCCCGAGTAGCTGGGACTGCAGGTGCTGCTACCACTCCCAGCTCATTTTTGTATTTTTAGTAGAGACGGGGTTTCACCATGTTGGCCAGGATGGTTTTGATCTCCTGACCTCAGGTGATCTGCCTGCCTCAGCCTCCCGAAGTGCTGGGATTATAGGCGTGAGCCACTGCGCCTGGCCGCAGTTTATTATTTATATTTTTAAATTTGTTTTTGGTATTTTAGGAGACTAGTCTGAACTTCTCTGGGCTGCTTGTAATGGAAAATAGAGTAGTCTTAGACTATATCCCAGCTGTCCAAAATAAGACGTACTGGTCCACTGGGACCAGTTTTTACTCTTTTTTTTTTTTTTTTTAGAATGGGTTTCGCTCTTGTTGCCCTGACTGGAGTGCAGTGGCGCAATCTCTGCTCATTGCAACGTCTGCCTCCCAGGTTCAAGCGATTCTCTTGCCTCAGCCTCCCAAGTAGCTGTAATTACAGGTATCTGCCACCACACCAGGCTAATTTTGTATTGTCAGTAGAGATGGTGCTTTTCAACGTTGGTCAGGCTGGTCTCGAACTGTTGACCTTGTGGTCAGGATTACAGGTGTGAGCCCCTGTGCCCAGTCTGAAGTGATTTTATTCCAGCCTGTCAGTCAGATGAATCAGAGTGGCTATCAGAGTGGCAGGGTCATGTGAAAACCTGCCAGAAGCTAAGATGGTGCAGGTCTGGGTGGGTATTGCTGGGAGGCTGTCCTCCACAGTTGTCTTGTGTGCCTGCGTGTTGTGTGGGGTGTGCATGGCTGCAAGGCCCTGGTCGCTGTTTCTTCGGGGTGGTTTATGCAGCTGGCAGCCTTGAGCAATGAGGCAACTCCTCCCCTCACACAAAGAGAGGCTTGCTTGTTGACTGCTATAAAGCAGAGGGTTTCCTAAGCTCAGTGCTCCTCTGCTGTAATACAACCCTCTGTACGTGCAGGCATCCACCTGGGCCCAGGGATTGCCCTTATGGAGTTTGGAGAGAAAGGGGAACCAATGAAAACATGCTGTGTTTATGCTGCCGGCTGTACTGGGAGGAATGTGGTCTTTTGTCTCTGACCTGGGAGTCTCATGTCTTCTGCCAAGACAGAGAGACAGACAGGGAGAAAGAGAGACAGACAGAGAGAGAGACAGACAGAGAGACAGAGAGAGAGACAGACAGAGACAGAGACAGACAGAGACAGAGACAGACAGAGACAAAGAGACAGAGAGAGACAGACAGAGACAGAGACAGAGAGACAGACAGAGACAGAGAGACAGAGACAGAGACATAGAGAGAGACAGAGAGACAGAGACAGAGACAGAGAGACAGAGACAGAGACAGAGAGACAGACAGAGACAGAGACAGACAGAGAGAGACAGAGACAGAGACAGACAGAGAGACAGAGACAGAGACAGACAGAGAGAGACAGAGACAGAGACAGAGAGACAGAGAGATAGAGACAGAGAGAGAGACAGACAGGCAGAGAGACAGAGAGACAGAAACAGACAGAGACAGAGAGACAGATAAATAGATAAATAGATAGATGATAGACATAGAGATAGATTGATGGATTCATTTGTTTACTGAGACAGACTCTTGCTCTGTCCCCCGGGCTGTTTGTTTTGTTTCTGGCTCACTGCAGCCTCCACCTCCCGGGTTCAGGTGATTCTCCTGCCTCAGCCTCCCAAGCAGCTGGGATTACAGGTGCCCCCCACCTCGCCCAGCTAATTTTTTATATATTTACTAGAAACAGAATTTCAACATGTTGCCCAGCTGGTCTTAAACTCCTGACCTCAGGTGATCCGTCTGCCTCGGCCTCCCAAAGTGCTGGGATTACAGGCGTGAGCCACTGCGCAGGGCCAGATGCCATGTTAAGTGGGAAGAGGTTGCTCATACTTTCCTTTTGTACAGGGGATGCTTGCATTCTATTACATGGAAGCATGATGTTATTTTCTTGTTGTATGAAAATTTAAGTATGGGTAGATGGGGGTGAACAGATACTGAGTAGCCAAAATGGCTGGACATTGTCTGCTGCCTCTCAGTTTCACGTTCTTCTTTCTCTTCTATCAATGGCCAGGCTAGGAAGCCTGCAGGACACTCTCCAGACTCCTGTGCTGTTCGGTCAGTGAGGCACGTTGCTTTATGCTGCTCTAAATGCTTTGAACACAGTCCTAACCTCTTTGCACTGGATGCCGGGACTTACGTCAGCTCTG
This sequence comes from Cacajao melanocephalus, assembly GCA_963573385.1. Lineage (NCBI taxonomy): Eukaryota > Metazoa > Chordata > Mammalia > Primates > Pitheciidae > Cacajao > Cacajao melanocephalus. Next base: position 24,854 of record CAUYLG010052519.1, on the reverse strand, counting down.
CGTCTGCTATTCGTGATTTTCTCTTGAGTTGGAATTATCTTGATTCTTTGTATGCTGAGCCATTTTGGGTTGTATTCTGGACATCTTAAATATTATGTGATAAGGTACTGGGTCTTGTTTAAATGCTGTGCAGATTGAGGATACTTTTGGGTTTTTCGGGGGGATATAGGAGGTTTTGTTTTTGAGACGAAGTCTCCCTCTGTTTCCCAGGCCGAATAGAGTGGCGTGATCTCGGCTCACTGCAACCTCTGCCTCCCAGGTTCAAGAGATTCTCCCACCTCAACCTCCTGAGCAGCTGGGATTACAGGCGTGCACCACCATGCCTGGCTAATTTTTGTATTTTTAGTAGAGATGAGGTTTCATCATATTGGTCTGACTGGTCAGGAATTCCCAAACTCAGGTGATCTACTCGCCTCGGCCTCCCAGTGTACTGGGATTATAGGCGTGAGAGACCCACGTCCAGCCTGTTTTTGTTTCGTTGAGACAGGGTCTCACTCTGTTGGCCAGGCTGGAGTGCAATGGCACGACCTCAGCTCAGTGCAGCCTCCACCTCCCAGGCTTGAGCAATCCTCTCACCTCAGCCTCTCGAGTACCTAGGATTGCAGACACGCGCCACCATGTCCCACTAATTTTTGTGTTTTTTGGTAGAGATGGCGTTTCACCGTGTTGGCCAGGCTGGTCTTGAACTCCTGACCTCGTGATCCACCCACCTCGGCCTCCCAAAGTGCTGGGATTACAGGCGTGAGCCTCTGCGCCCGGCCACAAATAGTCCTTTTTTTTTGCTCCAGAGCCCTATTTGGATATTCAGAAGCCCTCATTAACGTTTCCCTTCCTCGTCTTCTCTGCACAAACCCTACCTCCTCTGCTTCTTCTACACCAACGTATCTGAACTTGGATGGCATGGGGCACTGGCCTGAATCCGTAGCTGGAAGGAGCTGAGCCTGGGAACAGGGGGCTGTGGGCAGGTTAAGGGGGAAAAGAGGTTGGAAAATTTCTAGGTCCTCTGTGGGAGGGAAGGATCCCTGGGACTCTCACTCACCGGGGGTTTGCTGAGGTTGCATGGCCTTTCTGCCTTTGAGAGCAGGAGGAACTGGGGTGAGAAGAGCAAAGCTATTGGCAAAGGAGAAAGGGGAGGAGTTAGGATTCGGAAATCAGGTCTTCGCCCCTCCTCCTTAAACCTCTGCATTCTGCATTGCTTTTTTTTTTTTTTTTTTTTGAGATGGAGTGTCTGCTCTTGTTGCCCAGGCTGGGGTGCAATGGTGATCTTGGCTCACTGCAACTTACACCTTGTGGATTCAAGAGATTCTCCTGCCTCAGTCTCCTGGGTAGTGGGGATTACTGGCACGTGCCACCATGCCTGGCTAATTTTTGTATTTTTAGTAGAAAAGGGGTTTCTCCATGTTGGCCAGGCTGATCTCGAACTCTCAACCTTAGGTGATCTGCCCGCCTCGGCCTCCCAAAGTCCTGGGATTACAGGTGTGAGCCACCGCGCCCAGCCCACATTGCTTTCTATTCCCAGCCCCTGACACACACATCTAGAAACACAAGTTCAACGAGAGCCAGGATTTTCATCTGTCCTGTTTCTGGTTGTATCCCTGAACAGATGAGAGTTCTAAGACAGAGTATGCACTCCATAAATATTTTTAGGCCGAGCATGGTGGCTCACGCCTGTAGTCCCAGCACTTTGGGAGGCAAAGGAGGGAGGATTGCTGGAGCCCAGGAGTTTAAGATTAGCCTGGGCAACGTAGGAGATGCTGTCTCTACAAAATAAAAAATAACAAAATAGCCGCGCGTGGTGGAGGGCATCTGTCATCCCAGCTACTTGGGAGGCTGAGGTGGGAGAATCCTTTGAGCCCAGGAGTTGGAGGCTGCAGTGAGACATCACTGCACCACTGTACTTCAGGCTAGGTGACAGAATTAGACCCTGTCTCTAAAAGAAAATAAAAATATTTTAAAATGAGATCAATGAATGAATGAATGAATGAAAAGGTGTTTGGGGCTGGGCGTGGTGGCTCATGCCTGTAATCCCAGCACCTAGGGAAGCCAAGGCAGATGGATCACAAGGTCAGGAGTTTGAGACCAGCCTGGCCAACATGGTGAAACCCTGTCTCTATGAAAAATACAAAATTTAGCTGGGTGTGGTGGGAGGCACCTGTAATCGCAGCTACTTGGGAGGCTAAGGCAGGAGGATCACTTGAACCTGGGAGGCGGAGGTTGCAGTAAGCTGAGATCACGCCACTGGACTCCAGCCTGGATAGCAGAGTGGACTCTGTCTCAAAAAAAAAAAAGTGTTTGGAAGCTCTGAGAAGGAAGCGGTTAACTGTCTTCTAGCAGGCCCCAGAAAGAATTACTTTTTTTTTTTTTTTTTGAGACAGCCTCTCGCTCTGTTGCCCAGGCTGGAGTGCAATGGCATGGTCTCAGCTCACTGTAACCTCTGCCTCCTGGGTTCAAGCGATTCTTCTGCCTCACCCTCCCAAGTAGCTGGGATTACAGGCACCCACCACCACGCCCGGCTAATTTTTATATTTTTAGTAGAGATCGAGTTTCACCATATTGGCCAGGCTGGTCTTGAACTCCTGACCTTATGATCTGCCCACCTCTGCCTCCCAAAGTGCTGGGATTACAGGCGTAAGCCAGTGAGTCTGGCCAGACTTTTTACTTTTTATCTACCCCTAAGGATGAGTTGAGAATTGAGCAGATGGAGAGAGGTGGGAAGGTTGCTCCAGGCGGAGGGAACTGTGTGTGTAGCGGGGGAGTGAGGCAGGGAGCTGGGGGTGGAGCTTGGCTCAGAAGTCCCTGTGGCTGTGGTGCAGAGCGTGATTGGCAAGTCATACAAGATGAAACTCGACAGACTTGATGAGGTCATCAAAGTAGAGAAGCTGGGGAGTTTTCCTGGTACACTGGGGAGCCATGGGAGGACGATGAGCAAAGCAATAGCAGGCTCCTTTCTGGGACCATTTGGGGAGAGAGCTGGAGGGAAGAGAGTGAAGGCTGGGAGGCCAGGGCGGAGGCTGGGTTGGTGGTCCAGGCAGGAGAGGGTGAGGTATGAACGAGCTGAGGTCTGGGTGTGGGGACGGAGAAGGTGGAATTGGGCAGAGAAAGTCAGGGAGTCACAGGAATGGGGCTGGGGCTACTGGGTTGTGGGGAGCTGAAGGGGAGAAAAGGGGAGAGGAAGGTGTCTGGGGCGTGGCCTGGTGACTGGGCAGACAGTGGTTCCACCCCTGAGAGGTACAGAATCTGGGAGACTGGGGTGTGGGAAGCAGATGCTGAGTGTGGGAGACTGTGGGGAGAGGTAGGGGGGCAAGAGTCTATTTAATTTAATTCAGAAATTCTGCATGTAGCATTTTATGATGAGGCTGGGCACGATGGCTCACACTTGTCATCCCAACACTTTGGGAGGCTGAGGCAGGCAGATCACTTCAGGTAGGGAGTGAGACCAGCCTGGCCAACGTGGCGAAACTCATCTCTTTTTTTATTTTTATTATTTTTTTTAATTTATATTTTTAAGATGAGGTTTCACCATGATGGCCAGGCTGGTATTGAACTCCTCACCTCAGGTGATCCACCCACCTCGCCCTCCCAAAGTGCTAGGATTACAGGTGTGAGCCACCGCTCCTGGCCTTTTTAAAAATTTATTTTAAATTTATTATTTATTTTTTAATTTTTTTAAGATGGGGTTTCACCATGATGGCCAGTCTGGTCTTGAACTCCTGACCTCAGGTGATCCACCCACCTTGGCCTCCCAAAGTGCTAAGATTACAGGTGTGAGCCACCTTGCCTGGCTGGCAAAACCCATCTCTACTAAAAATAAAAAAATTGACCGGGCGTGGTGGCTCACGCCTGAAGCACTTTGGAGGCCAAGGCGGGTGGATCACCTGAGGTTGGGAGTTCAAGACCAGCCTGACCAACATGGTGAAACTCCTCTTTAAAAAATAATAATAATAATTAGCCGGGCATGGTGGCGCACGCCTGTAGTCCCAGCTACTCAGGAGGCTGAGGCAGGAGAATCACTTGAACCTGGGAGGCAGAGGTTGCAGTGAGCCGAGGTCTGCATCACTCCACTCCAGCCTGGGCAACAGCAAAAGACTCCATAGTTATATGTCAAATTTTCGGTGCCGCGAAAGAAGTAGCACTCAAACATAAATTTCCTCAGCAAGGCAATTTACTTCTATAGAAGGGTGTGGCTCACAGATGGAACAATGGGGAGCACACAGCCGGACAAGGGAGGAGAAGGGGTACTTACTCCTGACAGAGGTCGTCCCTACTGCTGTGTCCTTCCCCTATTGGCTAGGGCTAGACCGCACAGTCTAGGCTAATTCTGATTGGCTGTTTTAAAGAGAGCATCGGTACCAGCCAGAGTGGCGGGGTGGATAGTTTGGCGGGAAGGACGTTTATGGGTAGGCTAGAGCAGGAGCCAGGGGTGACCTGGGTCAAAGCAGGTGATTGGAGCAGGTGACCGGGATGAGTCAGGACAGAGCAGGGAACTGGGGGAACAGATGCGAACTACTGATTAGAACTGGTGGAGAAGGTTGTTTACTGAAACTACAAGGAAATTAAACTTTAAAATGGAGGACAAAGAACTCAACATATTGATTCTTTGAAGAGAAATTTGGAGCTCATTATATCCAACACTGTCTCAAAAGAAACAATAGAAAAAAAACCCCAAACAACAACAACACATTACGGAAAAAGTTAAAACCTACAGAAAAGTAGAGAATGAGATGATGAAACCCCATGTACTCATCATTCAGCTTCATCAAGAAATACTTTGCTGTTCCTCTTTTGTTTACGATTCCACCCGAACTTAATTATATTTTGCTGCAGTATTTAATAGCACATCTGGTGCTTCTTAAAAATGGAAATGATTTTGTTTTGGCAGCAGTAATGGTATGATCTCTAAAGAATTGATACTGAGCTGAAAATACAAAAAAAAAAAAAAAGAACATAAATGGATACAGTGGCTCATACCTGTAATCTCAGTACTTTGGGAGACTGAGGGAGGAGGATTGCTTGAGCCCAGGAGTTGAAACCAGCCTGGGCAACAGGGCAAAAACTCCATCTCTACAAAAAATAAAACATAAAAAATTAGTCTGGTGTGGTGATGTGTGCCTGAGGTCTTGGCTACTGGGGAGGCTCAGGCAGGAGGATCACTTGAACCCTGGAGTTTGAGGCTGCAGTGAGGTGAGATTGTACCGCTGCATTCCAGCCTGAGCAACAGAGCAAGAACCCCATCTCAAAAAAAAAACCCAACATAAATGTCATTCATCATTGCAATTCTCATGCAACTGATGTTAAGGTTTGGTTCTATATCCTCCTAGACACTTTACACAGATATTTTTGCAAAAGTAGGAGTGTACCATTGTAACAGGAATGCCACACCAAAGATGGCTGACTCGTCATGAGAAGAACACCTCACCTGAGTGGCATCTAGAGGCATCTCTCTCACCCGGCAGACAGGGCTCCCCACTTTGCTGCCGCTTCCTTTAAATGGACCATTCAGACGTTTGCCTGTGAACTTGCAAGGGACCCAAGCCCTTTCCCCCTGTACACCTACTTTGCTAGCTGCCATGCATTCTCACTCTCTCTCTGACTCTTCTTCATTCCTGCCTTGCAGGACCCAGGGATGGAGCACTGTCCTCATTGCACTTGCCCTTCCCAGGATCTGTAAGTAATAAATCTTTGACTTTATTTTCTTTAAAAAAAAAAAAAAAAATTGGCCAGGCGCCGTGGCTCATGCCTGTAATCCCAGCACTTTGGGAGGCTGAGGCAGGCAGATCACCGGAGGTCAGGAGGGAGTTGCAGACCAGCTTGACCAACATGGTGAAAACCCGTCTTTAGTAAAAATACAAAACATTAGCTGGGCGTGGTGGCGCATGCCTGTAATCCCAGCTACTGGGGAAGCTGAGGAAGGAGAATCGCTTGAAACCAAGAGGCGGAGGTTGCAGTGAGCTGTGATTGCACCATTGCACTCCAGCCTGGGCCACAAGAGCGAAACTCCGTCTCAAACAATTTTTAATTTGCATAGGTTATTGGGGTGCAGGTGGTGTTTGGTTACATGAGTAAGTTCTTTAGTGGTGATGTGTGAGGTGGGTACAGCCATCTCCTGAGCAGTATACACTGTACCCAATTTGTAGTCTTTTATCCCTCACCCCTCCCACCCTGATTATAGATTACATATACATATATAATCTATATAACATGAGTAAGTTAATGCCTGTAATCCCAGCACTTTGGGGGGGCTGAGGCATATATATTATATAATATCTATATTATATCTATATTATATATACATATGTCTATATACATATATAGTCTATGTATATGTGTGTTTGTGGGTATATATACATATGTGTATATATATGTGTATATGTATATACATATGTACATGTATATATACACACACATACATAAAGATCCATATACATATATACACAGTATACACACGATAGATACATATGTATACAGGACAGGAGGGGAGCTGGGTGTGATGTCCACGTCCGTCCATACCTAGGTGTGTATTTCTCAGGATACTTCTTCTACCTGGTGGATGACCTAATGCCCAGTTGTCTGACATGACCAGGGGTTCCTCACACAGAAAACTTGTGCTACCGCAGACACCATAAACTGGACACAGGTCATTCTTATACATATGTATATATCGTGCATCTATCATGTATATATGCGTATGGATATATATGTGGATGTATATACCACAGTTTCCTTATCCACTCATTGATTGATGGGGATTTGTGTTGGTTTAACTTTTTTTTTTTTTTTTTGAGACAGAGTCTCGTTTTGTCGCCAGGTGCCAGGCTGGAGTGCAGTGGCGCGATCTCGGCTCACTGCAACCTCTGCCTCCCGGGTTCAAGCAATTCTCCTGCCTCAGCCTCCCGAGTAGCTGGGGCTACAGGCGCATGCAACCACACCCAGCTAATTTTTGTATTTTTTTAGTAGAGATGGGGTTTCACCATGTTGGCCAGGATGGTCTCGATCTCTTGACTTCATGATCCACCTGCCTCGGCCTCCTAAAGTGCTGGGATTACAGGCGTGAGCCACAGCGCCCGGCCTGTTTCTGTTGTTAATCATTGGTCCTCTTCAGTTAGGGCATGGATAAGATGAATTTTTTCCTCAAAAATTGATGTGGATGGTCTGTTGCTGTGGGCTTCATCTTCAGTATCATCTTGTTCCTTCTTAAAATGAACTGTTTGTAAACTGCTGACTTCTTCAGAGCATTGTTCCTATAACATTTTCATAAAGCATCAATGATTTCACCATTTTTCTTACCCAAGCATCACCATAAATTGCATGTTTGTTCTTGCTTCAGTTTCAGCAGAATTCATGTTGCTCTGATAGGAGCTCTTTTCAAAATGGTGAAACCGTTCTTAGTGTCTCAAACTATATCCTGTTCATACATGTTATAACAAATTAGTACGAATTTATTTTGGCACAAAAAATGAAAACCATAGTTTCCCTTTCCATTTCCCATTGCATAGTTATTTCATTATATGCATTTTCCATTAACTTTTTGAAGACCCCTCATATAGCTTGTGGCCTACAGTTAAGCTGAGCCACTTTAAGGGATAGTCTGAGGACCAAAAGGAAGAAGTCATGAAATGAGGCAACATTTGATTGGATATGCAGGACCCACAACGGGAATTTCCCTGGCATCCTCTTTGTTGTAGTAAAAATAGCAAAATATAAGACAGTACTAATTACTGCAACATGCTAATGTATATTTGAGGATTGACAAGCATTGCAATTTTAAAAGGGTGACATAAAATATAAGATTCGTTTTTTTCTCCCAGAAGATTGCAGACCCAAAAATAAATTTTTAAAAAATGCTCCAGAAGATTTCCTTGAATTCAAGAACAGCTTTCATGATCACACATTTAAAATATTTATTGGCTGGGAACGGTGGCTTTTGCTTTTAATCCCAGCACTTTGGGAGACCGAGGTGGGTGGATCATAAGATCAGGAGTTCAAAACCAGTCTGGTCAATATGGTAAAACCCCGTCTCTACTAAAAATACAAAAATTAGCTGAGTGTGGTGGTAGGCACCTATAGTCCCAGCTACTCAGGAGGCTGAGGAAAAAGAATCGCTTGAACTTGGGAGGCGGAGGTTACAGTGAGCCAAGATCGTGCCACTGCACTCCAGCCTGGGCAACAGAGCAAGATTCCATCTAAAGATATATTTATATATATTGACCACATACTATGTTCTGGACCCTATGGTAGATTCTGGGGTTACATCATTGAACAAGAGAGGCATTATCTCTATCTTCATCATGCATAATCTAGTGGAGAAGGCACCAACGCTTGCACAACTAATGCTATCATACAAGTGCTACAAAGGAGAATGTGACTGCTGTGAGACTGAAATTGTCTTAGTTCATTTAGTGTTGCTGTAATAGAATACGGACATTGTCTTAGTCTGTTTAGCATTGTTATAACAGACTACCTGGGGCTGAGTAATTTGTAAAGAAGAGATTTCTTTGGTTCACAGTTACGGTGGCTGGAAAGCCTAAGGGCATGGCACTGGCATCTACCCGGCTTCTGGTGAGGCTTGTGTTGCATCACAGCATGACAAAGAAGCAGAAGGGGAAGCAGGCTTGTGCAGAGAGACAAAGCAAGAGAAGCAACCTGGCTTTGTGACAACCTATTCTTGCAAGAACTAATCCATTCCTGAGAGAACTCACCTAGTCTCTTGAGAAAGACGTGAATTCATCTTAATGGCTTAGTCACCTCTTAAAGGCCCCATCTCCCTGCATCATGACATTGGCAATTGCATTTCAGCATGAGTTTTGCTGGGGACTCTCAAACCACGGCAAACATCACGGGGTCCCATCTAAATGGGAATGTGGTGTGGGAGTGGGGAATCAGAGATACTTTTTTAAATAAGTGATTTAATGGAGATTTGAAGGATAAAGAGGAGGCCCAAGGGGCTGGAATGGCCGGAACAAAAACTGGACAGGGAGGAACTGGATTACCCCACATCTTAGAGGCCAAGTTAAAGATTTTGTTCCCATCCTGGATGCAATAGAAAGTGAACCCACTGGAGTGTCTGAAGCAGGGGGAGTGATACTGGGGCAAGAATAAACATGAGGAAAGCTGTCAGGTGGCCAGAGATAACAGGGGCCTAGACCACGGTCCTGGTCATGAAGACGGGCACAAAGAAATGGACTCGTGGTATATTTTGAATACATAATCAACAGGACTTGGTAAAGGCTTGGACATGGGACATGAAGGAGGTGTCAAAGATGACTCTCAATGTGGTGTTCAACCGAGCAACTCCACAGATACTGATCATTTACCACAGGGGCTTTGGGGAAGGGGTGAATCTGGAGGGGAAATGATGAGTCCAGTTAGAATTCCAAGGATGACACTGGACAAAAATGAGAGGTACAGATTTGGGAATCAAATGAATGGGATCCACTAAGGAGAGAGCACAGAGAAACAGAAAGCCCAGGACTGCACCCTGAAGAATGCCAGATTTTATAGGTTGTGTAGGGAAGGATGAGGCAGCAAAGGAAGCTGAGAAGTGGTCACTAAACAGGAGAGAAACTAGGAGAAGAGGATGCTTGTGGTAGTTGATGGAAGAGAATATTTTAGGAAGATGATGATCAACACTATTGAATGTTGCTGCCAAGTTGAGAAGAGAAGGACCAAGATGTCTCTTGTTAGCAATTCCCATGCCCTTCCTTGGGTGAGGCAGATTTTCTGGGTTGTGAGATAGAAGATAGTATGCAGTGGGTGGAAATACAACTGGAAGGTAAGAACATGTGACTTTAATGGGGAGAAGAGGTGTAGTGTGGAGCTGAAGACAATGGGGCATTGAAGGAAGGATACTAAAGATGGAAGCGACTTGATTACGTTTCCATTGCTGATTAGAAGGATCTATTACTTGATAGGAGGAGACCAAGATAGCTGTACTGTAAAGGTCAAAACAGATAGATTTAGAGTCATCTCTTAAAGGCACCATCTCCCTGGGTTTAGAGCCCAGGAGTGAAAGGCTGTTCGGACATTCTGTACTGGGGGAGTGTGGTGGGGAGGTGGTGGGAGCTGTTGACTTTTAACTTCTCAGTAGGGTTATCTGGATGGGCCATGTGCTGGGGAACCCCTGACGTCAGTACCTTCAGGTCTCTCCTGTGGGCCATCTGATTCCCCTGAGGAGAAGCTTCCAGCATCTTGCCTAGAGGGTCAAGACCTGCCTGCCTGCATTCTGGGAGCTGAGTGAGAGAAGAGGCTGCCCACCGCAGCTTCCAGCAGACATAACTCGTTTCATTGTCTCATGCTTTTAGGAGCCTTACCTTTCCTTGTGCCTGATGTTCTCAGTCCTGAGACTCTCTTTGCTTTCTCCACAGACTGAATCTCCAGGCTCCTGAGGGGGTTGGGGAGAGGCGTGGTGGAATGGGGATGGGGAAACCGCAGAGCCAATTGCTTCACCCCCACTTCAAGTGCCTTCTTGAGCTGTTTGAGGGTGCTGTGATGGAAATCATGTTGAGCGCAGCTTTCTGCCCTGCCAGATTTGGCTTTCAAGAGTTTTCCAACTTCCAAAACCTCACCGTTCTCTCTCCTGTTCTCTCTTTACTGTGGTTTGGTAGGGCTTCAGGAGAGGTCAGAATTAGCTGCAGGTGTTCAATCTGCCATCTTTATCCAGAAGTCAGTGTCAAACCCTTTTGACTGTGGAAGAATATTTTGGCTTTTATAAGAAAGGAAAAGGCCCCAGTGTCCTGTCCCTTCTGATGCTGTGTGGATGCCAACACCCCAAACCAACACCACTCAGCTGTGTCAAACCAACCCAACCGAAACAACGAGCACACATAGATGGCAAACTGCAGGGCCCCGGGCTCAGGCAATTTGTAGTTGGAATTATTAGTATATGGACCCAAAGCCTTTGACCCACTACATCAGCCACCAAAGAAAAATTGAGATAAATTTAGGAACATGTTCGTCTTCCTCCTCTTATAATTAATAAAAGGCCCTTTAAGTTCAGAGAAATGATTTCTTTTTTTCTGAAGCCTACAAAGAAATTTCATTAAAAATATTTAACAGAAATCCAAATAAAAGAGAAAAAGAGCCTTATTATAATCCTATCCACTCAACTCGTGATTTGGCTTGTTTTTTTCTAGGTTCTCAACCAGTTGTGGTCCATAGACATTCATAATTTGACAGAAAGGATCTATTTCTATGTCAATTCTCATTGGTTTGTGAAAATGGGCATTTCCTCAAATCCTTCCGGTGCCTAAGCTGGGCCCCTTTGGGAAGAGCATTAACTGTTTTGGATCACAAGCATGCAGAACAGTACTTTAATTGTCTAAAACAGGGGTAAGAGTGTTATCCCCTCCTTCTAAGGTGCGCGGGGATCAGGTACTTCAGCACATGAGGAAGGCAGACACCGCTCTGGGGATGATTTGCAGGTTGTAGAGAACCTGGCTCCAGATTTTTCCTTTCAGGCAGCCACAGGGCCTAGCCTCTCCCTGAGCAGAGTCTCGTTCTGGAAGCTTAAGACATTGTATCTCACAGCAGTACCAACATGGAGGGTTCGGAAGAATCTTTGAGGCCCTCTGGCCAGCACCCCTGATGAGTGGCTGTCTATCCTCGGCTGTACACTTCCATGGTTTGGAAACTCACTACTGGAAGGATCCAGTGATGTTCAGACACATCTCTGAGACTAACTACAGTTGACCCTTGAACACCATGGGGGTTAGAGGCACTGAACCTCCTCCACCCCTTGCACAGTCAGAAATCTCTGTATAACTTTTGGCTCTCCAAAAACTTAACTACTAATAGCCTACTGTTGACTGGAAGCCTTACTGATAACATAAACTGTTGATTGATTAGCACATATTTTGTATGGTACACACACACACACACACACACACACAGTATTCTTACAATAAAGTCAGCTAGAGAATAGAAAATGTTACTAAGAAAATCCTAAGGAAGAGAAAATATCTTAACTATCCATTAAGTCCAAGCAGATCATCATAAAGGTCTTCATCCTCATTTTCTTCACATTGAGTAGGCCGAGGAAGAGGAGGGATTGGTCTTGCTTTCTCAGGGGTGGCAGAGATGGAAGAAAATCTGAGCATAAGTAAACCCATGCAATTCAAACCTGTGATGTTTAAGGGTCAGCTGTGATTCATTAAGTCCTTAGCTCCCCCCACTCCCAACCCCCACCTTTACAGTTTTGAGCATGGCCAAGGGAGGCCAGGCCAGACGGGGCACTGCAATGGGGGACTGGAGATACCCAGATGCAGCTTGTGTTCCAAGTGGGCAGACATAGGCACAGAGAGAAAGCCTAGTCTGTTAATGTAACCGCAGAAGGCCTGGCCAGCAGCAGTCCCCAAATTCCAGCTGTGTGTGTCAGTCTGATACAGTCCCTAGCATGAACATATTTAACTATCTGTAGCTCCCAGCAACATTCTGCTTTCTAGTTCCTGACACCTGCTGATCTGTCCTGATCCACAACCACCCACCCCCACCCCATCCCCACCTCACAGTCCCTGCCCCAGATGAGGCCCTGACCCCTAAATCAGATTGTTCTATTTAGGGCATAGCAAAGCTTGCAACTCCCTGTGGTGGATACTAGACTGTCCCCTGTCACCCATTTCAGTGCCTTCTGGAATGCTTTCTTGTTTTGTAGCTGACAAAAAGCTAAAAACTCTATTTCCCAGGTTTCCTCCCAACCAGGGTTCTGATGGGCTCAGATTCCACCAATGAGAGAGGCAAATGTGAGGCTTCTTCCACTGGGACCTGAGCCAAGACGGGCAGGGAGAGGGCAAGACAATCAGTCATTCAGCCAGCATGGAGGGCCGAGGAGGCAGCATGAGTGTGGTGGGGATTCCTTACGTATGGCTTCTTCAGAGTGTGCTGCTGAGGCTGGGAGTTGTTCCTGGGACCGCCTCCCTACAGTCAGCTTCTCCAGGTCTTCAAGGGATTTTGTAAACCATCTGATAGTAATGAACCCCATGAACTGGCCAGAGTGGTTTCTGTTGTTTACAAGAAAACCCTTTTTTAATGTACCCTCAGATGCTGATTGACATAAAATTTAATATGTATATTAATAGTTAATATCCACTTATTGATATCCTGTGACATTCCAATCTCTCATTATCTATGCTTGTATATATGTACACACTGTGTACATATATGCATGTATCTATTATCTATGTGTGTATATATACATATACATGCACACACTGTGTACATGTATATGTATATATACATGCATAACCAGTCAACTGTAATGTATATATACACACTGTTTTGATATATTTATATATACATATACATACATATATACACATATATACACATATGTGTATATTTAAGGTATAGTGGAGTATTAATTATTTAAGGTCTATGGGAAGATGTGCATAGGTTATATGCAAATACTATATCATTTGATATCAAAGACTTCATCATTTGTGGGATTTTGGCATGTGGGGAGCTTCTGGAACCAATTCTCCACAGATTCCAAGGGATGACATACATGCATATACACACATGTGTATATGTATACATATACATACAGATACATATATACCCATATGTATGTATGTATGTTCATATATGTATACTATATATGTGTGTATATGCATGTACATATATACCCATGTGTATTATACACATATATCCACATTATATGTGTGTATATATGACTATATACATGTATCCACACAGCGTGTGTATATATATACACGTGTCATACATATATGTACAAAATGTGTATGTATATGCATATACAGTTGTCACTTGGACTCACGGGGGATTGGTTCCAGGAGCACCCCATGCCTAGATCTCACAGGATAAAGTCCCTGATAAAAAATGATACAATGTTTGCATATAAATTATACAGATCCTGCCATACACCTTAAGTACTTTAAATCATCTCTAGATTATTTATAATACCTCATACAATGTAAATAGTTGTTATACTACATTGTTTAGGGAATAATGACAAGAAAAATATATGTACATGTTTAGTACCGACACTTTTTTTTATTCAAACATTTTTGCTCCATTGTTGGTTGAATCCAGGCATGTGGAGCCCATAGATAGAGAGGGCCTGGCCGGGCCTGGTGGCTCACACCTAATCCCAGCACTTTGGGAGGCCAAGGTGGGTGGATCACTTGAGGTCAGGAGTTCCAGACCAGCCTGGCCAACATGGTGAAAACTCGTCTCTACTAAAAATACAAAAAGTTAGCCAGGCGTGGTGGCACGCGCCTATAATCCCAGCTACTCAGAGGCTGAGGCAGGAGAATCGCTTGAACCCAGGAGGCAGAGGTTGCAGTGAACTGAGATCATACCACTGCACTCCAGCCTGAGTGACAGAGCGAGACTCCCATCACACACACAAAAAAGAAAGATAGATAGGGCCTACTGAGTATGTTTGTGTGTATATCGTCTCACTTAACATCAGAACAACCTCAGATGTAGCATTATTCTTAGTTTGGGGACAAGCTGAGAGTCAGAGAATTGAACAACTTTCCCAAGGTTTTGTAGCCTGTAAATGGCAGAACCAGAATTGAATATAAAATAGCTAAACCGTAGACTTTGTTCCTTTCTACACTGGCACCCAAGGTAGTCCTCTGAGACATCTGTAACTGCTATGCTTGAGACTTGCATTTCCTTCCACCTTAGATGCCAGGCTTCACGTCACGTCCAGTCTCTAAGATCCTCACTGTTCCAGATCTGGGTCTGTTTGGCAGCAGGGTCCTCTGAGAGGGCCTGCAGTGTGGGCTAGCCCTTCACAAAGCTTCATGTGCGTGTGAAGCCTGGGGTCTTGTCAAAATGCAGATTCTGATTCAGGAGTCTGGGCCAGGGCCTGGGACTCTGCTTTTCTTACAATTGCCCAGGTGATGCCACAGCTGCTGTGGGTTCCCCAGACCACTCTTTGAGTAGGAAAGGTGGGGCAGTGTGGCATCTCACTCTTGGTTTTGAATTTCATTTCAGCATGATCTGGGGTCACTTGTTTAACTTATGCAACCCCTCTGAGGCTTAGAATCCTCATCTGTAAAATGGGAACAATAGCGTCAACCCCACTGAGGAATTTAAATGAAAGGAGATGATACATAACACAGATCAGCTTCTCATTTGTTTTGGTTAGAATTGGAGATGATTCCTCCGTTGACATAAAACACCAGGCTGTTATCCAGACAGAGCTGTTAAACTTTGGGTTGGGTTCCAAATCATTTGGGTTATAATGTCAGCTCTCTGCATCACCCTAGAAAAGTGATCTTAATGAGATCCTTCTAGTTATTTTGGCTGAAACTTGTTTCAGGTGGTCCGGAAGGCTTGCTTATTTATTTATTTATTTATCTGAGACAGAGTCTCAGTCTGTCCATGCTGGAGTGCAGTGGTGCAATCTCGACTCACTGCAACCTCTACCTCCCGAGTTCAAGCGATTCTCATGCCTCAGCCTCCTGAGTAGCTGGGATTACAGGTGCCCGCCACCATGCCCAGCTAATTTTTGTACTTTTGGTAGAGATGGGGTTTTGCCATGTTGGCCAGGCTGGTCTCAAACTCCTGACTTCAGGTGATCCGCCCGCCTCACCCTCCCAAGGTGCTAGAATTACGCTGTGGCTATAGTTTTAAATGCTGCCTAGACTCCAAACAGCTGCACACAACCTGTCCCCACGTCCGTGTGTGCACATCCATTATCTGGAGTTTCAGAAGGAGTTGCCCCTAAGTGCGGTGTCCAAACTCTCCCTACGACCTAACTGGAAAAAAAAAAAAAAAAAAAGCAAAGCTGGTTCCACTTTTATCCAGAGAGAACTGAAAGATAGGATCACATTTCCTCAAACTTCTAGTGAAGAAGTCAGGCTGGGGTCTCGGCTCTGGAGCCTGGAGCCAGCTGTAGGGCCGGGCTGGCCGCCTGGAAACAAACAGCCCCACACAGGCCGGGCGGAATATGCGCGCACTGCCTGCCTCCATTGTTTTCTTTCCTGGAATAGCTGCTTGTTCTCACCAGTTAGTGTGGTCAGCATTTCCATTCAAGACCATATTGTCAGGGCTTTATTTTTAAGTCAGGCATAAAAATGGGCCTTGAGCTGAAACTTGGAAGCTGGGCAATTAGCATATTTGAAAGGAAGCCAACTGGTCTTTTGTTATTCCATGGGGCAGAAGGGGCTTTTCCATGCTCTTCTAGATGACAAAAAGGGTTTGTGTTTGGGGCATTTTAAAACGAAGCAGTAGGCATAGACATGGCTGTTTATACCCAGAAGCTCACCAGAATATCATCTCTGGGCTGCCCCGATGATGTCTGTGTAGAGGGCTTCAAGACCCCAAGTTCCTCTGCTGATCAGAGGAATTGGAGCACTTCAATGTGGAAACTGGAAGCCAAGGAACTTTGTGTTTAAAGTAGAACTGCTGAAAGTGGCCAAGTCCATGGCTGCTTTCCAGAATGCCCTGAGAGAAAATGCTGACCCGCCAACTGGCAAATGAGTCCTGAGTGCCTTCTTCCCAGGAGGCACTAGTTTAGCAGAAATTTGGAGCTGGGCTGGGCAGTGATATGGAAAGAAGTATGCAGTCTAAGTAGGAGGGTCATCTGTATCTAGAAAGCTAAAAGTACAGGGTTAGTAAATACTCTTTGCTGAGAGAGGAACCAAACGGAAAGGGATAGGGAAGCCCAGGAGGGCAGGGACCACGAAGCACTGGGAAAGATTGCTGTGTGCGTGTTGGGGGTTGGAGGGCGGGTGGAAAGAACAATGGCTTTGGAACCCCTGACTCATTGTGTGATGTTGGCAAATTTCTGGGCCTTGGGGAAGTACCAGAAATTATAAGAAAACTAGGAAAAATAGTTCCAGGACTGAGTTGCTGTGGAATTGTTTAATGAGATAAGGCATGTCAAGGTTTAGCATACAGCAAATGGTAATTACCGTGTTTACATGATGGGTATATTGATTTTTGGAGTTAAATAATCTGAGCAAATGGATCTGGTCAGAAATCCCTGAAGGTCTGGGCAGCCCGTGGCAGAGGGGCAGGACACTTTGTAGTCCCCTGCCCTCGTTTTGTGCACACTAAACCCATGAGGTTAATTTTTTTGCTGATTAATATTTTCATAATGTACATAAACAGGACAAACATATTTTTCTTACATTTCAGATGTAGAGATCAATATAAGTAGGGGTGTCAGATAAAGCATAGGCTGTCCCAGTGGGACATGTTTTTGTTAAAAATTATTTATACTAAAACGTTGTTGGTTGTTTATGAAATTCAATTTAACTGGGTGTCCTGTAGTGTGTGTGCGTGCGCGTGTGTGTGTGTGTGTGCCCGTGCACACACGTCCAAAGTCTGGAAAGCCTACTTCTAACACCTATGTACCCAACACTCAGAGTTAAATATCAGTGCTTTACTATCTTAGCGTGAGTTTTTTAATGTTTTAAAGAGAAAGTTACGGACCACAGTTGGAATCTCTTTGTCACAAACACACCAACACCATTTTTCTCCAAAAATGCCCACAATTGATTATATTAGTGTGTATCCTTATGTGGCTGTTCTTCTACATTTTCTATATGAGTATGTATCTGGAAACAAAATACATGTTGTTTTCTGTGCTTTATAGATTTACACAAATTATATCTCACTGTATTTTTATTTCTGCCATATAACTATATTTTAAACATGAAATTTTTGATAAAAATATTATATGTGATATACACATCGCCATCAGCATAATACAGCCAATGCCTATGCATCCATTACCCAGCAGAAGAACTGTTTGTTAGCCAGCAGAAGTACTGTCCACTACCCAGCAGAAGTACCATCCATTACCCAGCAGAAGTACCATCCACTACCCAGCAGAAGTACCATCCATTACCCAGCAGAAGTACTGTCCATTACCCAGCAGAAGTACTGTTCATTACCCAGCAGAAGTACCATCCATTACTCAGCAGAAGTAGACTGTCGCTGACACGTTTGAAGTCTCTGTGCCCCCTTCTGAATTGCATACCCCTGACCCCACATAGAAGGTAACTGCCTCCGTGAATGGAGTGCTTATTCTTTATATTTCTTTGTATTTATTTATTTTTGAGACAGGGTCTCACTCTGTTGCCCAGGCTGAAGTGCACTGGCGCAAGCTCTGCTCACTGCACCTTCAACCTCCCAGGCTCAAGCAGTCCTCCCACCTGAGCCTCCCCAGTAGCTGGGACTACAGGAGTATGCCAGCACACCCAGCTAATTTTTGTATTTTTTTATAGATATGGGATTTCACAATGTTGCTAAGGCTGATCTTGAGCTCCTGGGCTCAAGCGATTCATCTGCCTTGGCCTCCCAAAGTTCTGGGATTACAGATATGAGCCACCGTGCCTGCCTGGCCATTCTTTATATTTCTTTATTGTTTATCATAATATATGCAATTCTAAATGGCAGTGCTCAGTTTTGAGTGAGTTTAAACTGTGTACAGAATAGAGCATCATGCTGTTTGTATTCTTCTGAAGCTATTCTCTCTTGACTTCATATATTTAAGAAGTTCACTTCGTGTTGATGAGAATTTACTATGGTTCATTGATTTTTTTCACTGCTGTTTACTATTCTATTGGATAAACATACTGCATCTTGTATTGCCATGGGACATTTGAGTTGTTTCAAGTTTTTGCTATACAAACACAGCTGTTATGAACATTATTATACTTTTTTTCTGGTATGTATATATGAAAGAATTTGTCTGTGGTAAAAATTCCTGAGTGGGATCTTGGGGTCCTTGCATTATTACAATCATTTCTCAAAGTGGGTCTACAAGTTTATACCCTCACCAGAGTCCTGACCAGTTTCTACCTCTACCAGAAGTGTATAAGTGTCCTGGGTGTTTCATAGTCCCTCTCACACCTGCCAAGCTCCTGGGGACAAAATGACATCTTGCTAAGGCCTAAATTTTCTTTCCCTGATTATTAATGATTTTGATCATCTTTTCATATAAGTATTGGCCGCTTTCAGCTCCTTTTCTGTGAAGAGACTGTTCCAGCCATCTGCTTATTTTTCTATTGGGTTTGTCTTTTTTTTAATTGATTTGTAAGAACTATTTATATATTCTGCATATTAATCCTTTGTTGGTTACAGATGTTGAAAATATTGACTTTTAGTTTGTGCCTTGCCTTTTCACTTTTTATGACATCTTTTGAGGAAGAAACAGTCTTAATTTTAATGTCGTCAAATTTATCAGTCATTTGCTTTTCTGGTTAGCACTTTGAGAGTTAAGAATATTTTCTCTCTCTCGCTCTTTTTTTTTTTTTTGATACGAAGTCTTAATTCTGTCACCCAGGCTGGAGTACAGTGGCACAACCACAGCTCACTGCACCCTCCAAATCCTGGGCTCAAGCAATCCTCATGCCTCGGCCTCCTGAGCAGCTGGGACTACAGGTATGCACCGCCATGCCCAGCCAATTTTAAAATTTTTTGTAGAGATAAATTTTTTTGCTATGTAGCCCAGGCTTGTCTTGAACTGCTGGCCTCAAGCAATCTCCCTGCTTTGGCCTCCCAAACTGTTGAGATTACAGAAGTGAACCACAGTACTCAGCCAAGAAAACTTTCCTTATGTTGGCATTATAACAGTATTCTCTTATATTTTCCTCTTATAGTTGTAAAGGTCAGCTTTGTTATTTAAGGCTTCTGGTGCAGGAGCTGAGCTATTAATTAGTTATTGCTTATATCAGGTAGTGATACCAACTGAAAAGTGAAGCAGCTTTCACTAAAGAAAGCATAGAAAACAGTACAGTTCTGTAAACAGACAACAATATTTACTGAATGTGTATTTCTTTATTTATATATATATATATATATATATATATATATATAATTGCACTTTAGGTTCTGGGGTATGTGTGCAGAACGTACAGGATTGTTGCATAGGTACATACATGGCAATGTGGTTTGCTGCCTCCATCCCTCCGTCACCTACATCTGGCATATCTCCCCATGTTATCCCTCTCCAACCTCCCTACCTCCGGCTGGCCCTCCCCTAGTCCACCCCAACAGACCCCAGTGTGTGATGCTCCCCTCCCTGTGTCCATGTCTTCTCATTGTTCAACACCTGCCTATGAGTGAGAACATGCAGTGTTTGATTTTCTGTTCTTGTGTCAGTTTGCTGAGAATGATGGTTTCGGGATTCATCCATGTCCCTATAAAGGACACAAACTCGTCGTTTTTTATGGCTGCATAGTATTCCATGGTGTATATGTGCCATGTTTTCCTTGTCCAGTCTATCATTGATGGACATTTGGGTTGGTTCCAGGTCTTTGCTATTGTAAACAGTGCCACAATGAACATAAGTGTGCACCTGAAAAGTGAAGCAGCTTGCACTAAAGAAAGCATAGAAAACAGTACAGTTCTGTAAATAGACAATAATATTTACTGAATGCTTATATCTTTAAATGTCATTGGGTACATAAAACCAATCTTCTTGGAGATCTATCCATTAAACTCATGGAATCATTCCAAATTCTAACTTAACTTCAGCAGTAGAGATGATTCATAGGAAAGCAGAACCAAATGGACTGCAGTTGGATTTTTAGGTTCCTGTAGTTCATGTTTTCAAGTTTTAAAACAGATTTACAAATAAACAAATTTGTTTGTTTGTTTGTTTATCGGGCAGCCTCCCAAGCCAGAATAGGCTCAGAGAGAGTCCTTAAACAGCTTTATTAAGGCATAATCCAGGAGGCTGAGGGAGGGGAGTTGCTTGAACCGGGAGGTGGAGATTGCAGTGAGCTGAGATCACGCCACTGCACTCTGGCCTGGTGACAGAGCAAGACACTGTCTCAAAAAAAAAAAAAAAAAAAAAAAAGGCATAATCTACTGACTTTTAAATTCATTCATTGTAAGTGTTCAATAATTTTTCACAAATTTAGGGAGTTGTGCAGCTATCACCACGATCCAGTTTTAGATCATTCCCGCTAACCCAAAAGTTCCCTCGGACTGGTTTGTAGTTATTTCTCCCCACCCCTCAGCAATGGCTAATCTGCTCTCTATCTATCAATTTACCCTTTCTGGACATTTAATATAAATGGGATCATACAATATGTAGCCTTTGTTTCTGGGTTCTTTTCATTCTGTTTTAGCAGACTATTTTTGAGGTTCATCTCTGTATCAGCAGTTTTTTTTTTCTTTTTGTTGCTGAAAAGTATTGCAGTCAAATAAAATATGTAGAGGCAAATCTCTAAATGTAGCATTTTCTTTGGGAAGAAAGAATTGCAATTCAGGACATACACACAGACCGGTTTGTCTTTGGTATGTCCAAAGAACAAGGAGAAGTTTAGAGGTTTTATTTTTAAAAAATAGATGTTACATGTTGCTCTTTGAGAAAGTTCATTGGCATTGCTAAGGTTTTAGGGAGCTGGTAAGCTCTGACTAGTAAGTGATGGTAGTGGGCAAAACTAGTTTTAGAATTGCAGCAAATTATTTCAGCAGCTGTAGATAAAAGTGGTTTCAGTTTACAGCAGGCAGTTTTAGCAACTGGGCTTGCAGAGAATTACAGTTTTGGAGAGATGGTATGTGTCCCCAGGGTTTTTCCCTCTTGGCTTCTCAACTCTGTTTTAGTTGAGTATGACAAGACTTTCACAAGAGTATTTCACTGTATACATAAGGCACACTTTGTTTATTCATTTACCAATTAATAGACACTTGGATTGTTTCTAATTTTGAGCTATTATGAATGATAATGCTCTGAGTAGTTGCATACATGTCTATGTGTGGACATGTACTTTCATTAATCTTAGGTAGATTACTAGGACTGGAATTGCTGAATCAAGTGGTTAAGTATAACTTTCTAAGAAAATACCAGACTTGTTTAAAGTGGCTGCACTATTTTAAATTTCCACCAGCAACATGTGACAGTTAAAATTTCTCCACATCCTTGTCACACTTGATATTGTCTGTTTTTTGATGATAGCCATCCCAGTGAGCGTGTAGTTGTATCTCATTGTAGTTTTAATTTGTATTTTCCTAGTAACTAATGTAATTGAACATCTTCTCAAGAGCTTTTAAGCCATTTGTATAAATTTTTGGCGAAATGCCTATTCAATTCTTTCAACCATTTTTATACTTGGTTATTTGCTTTCTTATCAATATATATTTGAAGAACTCTTTATACAATTTAGATATAAGTCCTTTATCAGGTTTGCAAACATTTTCTCTGAGTCTTTGACTTATATTTTTATTTTCTTAGTGGTATCTTTTAAAGCATGAATATTTTAAATTTTGATGGGTTCCAATTTATCAGTTTTTTTCTTGTATGGATCTTACTTTTGGAGTCACTCATAAAAATACATAGCCTAATCTAAGGTCAGAAAAATTGTCTTCTATGTTTTCTTCTACAAGCTTAATAATTTTATCTCTTACATTTGTGTCTATGATCCATTGGGGGGCTAATTTTTCTGTTTATGCTGTGAAATGAGAGAGCTTAAATTCTTTCTCTCTCTCTCTCTCTCTCTTTTTTTTTTTTTTTTTGGCATGTGGTTATTCAATTGTCCCAGCAATGTTTGTTGAAAAAATTACTCTTTCATCATTGAATTGAGTTTTCTGGAACCTTTTTAGAAAATCAGTTGGTTGTAAATGTGAGGGTTTGTTTCTAGACTCAAAATTCCATTCCACTGATCTATGTGCCTATCCTTGTGCTAGTACCATATAGTCTTAAAAAGTGTACTTTTAGAGTAAGTTTTACATTGAGTAATGTAAGTCTCTAACTTGCTTTCTTTTAAAAAAGTGTTTGGCTACTGCAGATCCTTTGCATTTTTATATAGATGTTTTAAAATTAGGTTACCAATTCTCACAAAAAAAGTTTCCTGGGTGTTTGATAGGGATTGTGTTAGATTAATAAATCAATTTGGGGGAGAACTGCCATTTTGATAATATTGAAATCCATGCTCACTTGGGATATCTCTCCATTTATTTAGCTTGTCTTTAATTTTTCTCAAGAATGTTTTGTGGTTTTCCAAGTGTGAGTCTTGTATATTATTTACAATTTATTCCTATTTTATCCTCTGTGAGGCTACTATGAACAGAATTATTTTCTTAATTTTATTTTTGATTTTTCATTGCTAGCATATAAAATTACAATTTATTTCTTTTGTACTGCTCTTGTATCAGACAACCCTGCTAAACTTATTTGTTCTTATTAGTTTTAGGAGGATTCTTTGGTATTTTCTGCATACATGATTCTCAGAAATCATCTCTTCTGAGAATAAACCCAGTTTTACTTATTCCTTTCCAATCTGAATGACCTCATTATTATTGTTTTGTTTTTATTGTTGTTGTTATTATTTTGTTTTTGACTACTTTCCTGGCTAAAACCTCTATTACAGTGTTTTAAAAAGTGACAAGAATAGACAGTTCTACCTTGTTCTTGATTTTAGGGAGAAAGCATTAACTTTTCCACTAGCCAGTATATTAGCGATGGGTTTTTCACATATGCCCTCTATCTAGTTGTGGAAGTTGCCTTCTATTAATAATTTATTGAGAGTTTTTATCATAAAAGGGTGTGATTTTTTTTTTGTTGAGTGTTTTTCTGCATTTATTGAGACAATTGTGTGAATTTTGTTTTTTATTCTGTTAATATACTTTATCATATGATTGATTTTCAAATGTTAAACCAACCTCGCATTCCTGGGATAAATCTTACTTTGTTAGAGCATATCATCCTTTTTATGTTACTGGATTCAGTTTGCTATTATAATATCTTTTTAAAGAATAGTGCATCTATGAACATTAGAGAAATTTGTTTATAGCTTTTTCTTAAAATGTGTTTGTCTGGCTTTGATATCAGGGTAATATTGGCCTTCAAATAAAGTGGGAAGTGTAGCCATTTTTTGAAAGAGTTTGTGAAAGGTTAATATTACATCTTCTTTAATTATTAGATAGAATTCACCAGTGAAGCCATCAAGTTCTGAGGTTTCTTTGTGGAAAGCTGTAAGCTAATTCAATTTCTCTACTTCTTAGAGTTCTATTCAGGTTTTCTATTTCTTCTTAAGTTTTGATATTTTTTGTCTTTCTAAATATTTGTCCATTTTTTGGTCTGATTAGTTGGCATAAAATTGTTCATAATAGCCCTTGTAATCTTTTTCATTTCTGTAGGATCAATAACAACATCCTCTCTATGTTCTCTCTCTCATTCTTGATTTTGGAAATTTGTGTCTTCTTTCTTTTTTCTTCATCAGTCTAGTTAAACTTTTCTTAATTTCATTGTTCAAAGAGCTAATTTTAGTTTCGTTGATTTTTCTTCTGTTTTTCTGTTTTCTATTTCATTGATATCTCTTGTAATCTTTATTCCTGCCTTTCTTCTATTTGCTTTGGACTTAGATTAGTCTTATTTTTCTATTTTCTTAATGTAAAATATTCGGTTATTGATTTGAGGTCTTCTTTTCTGTTACAGGCATTTAAGCACTTCTTTAGCTGAATCCTGTACATTTTTATATGTTGTGTTTTCATTTACATTTAGCTTAATGTATTTTCTAATTTTCCTAGTGATATCTTTTTTGAACCATGAGTTATATGAAAATGTGCTGTTTAATTTTCAAGTAGAATGGGATTTCCCAGATTTACTTAGTTCACTGGTTTCTATCGTCTCAACCCAAAATCTCCATAAACTGATAAGCAACTTTGGCAAAGTCTCAGGATACAAAAGCAAGTGCAGAAATCACAAGCATTCCTATACACCAACAACAGACTCAAAGAGAGCCAAATCAAGAATGAACTGCCATTTACAATTGCTACAAAGAGAATAAAATACCTAGGAATATAATTAACAAGGAACGTAAAGGACCTCTTCAAGGAGAACTACAAACCACACTGCTCAACAAAATTAGAGAGGACAAAAACAGATGGAGAAGCATTCCATGCTCATGGTTAGGAAGAATCAATAT
>CAUYLG010052518.1:0-93448 GCA_963573385.1 Cacajao melanocephalus | reverse complement strand
GAAGCCCTCACCTCTAATGTGATGGCATTTGGAGAGAGGCCTTTGGGAGGTCATTAGATTTAGACACGGTTGTGAGGGAGGGGACTCCTTGATGGGTGGGATTAGTGCCCTTATAAGAAGACATGCCAGAAAGCCCTCTCTGCTCTCAAGCACCCAGGAAAGGCCATGACAAGACACAGCCAGAAGACAGCTGTCTGCAAGCAAGGAAGCACCCTCACCAAATAGACACAGACCCTGCTAGCAACTCTCTCTTGGGCGCTCAGCCTCCAGAATTGAGAGATGATAAATTCCTGTTGTGAAGGTATTTTGTTAAGGCAGCCAAAGTTGACTGAGATACTCCCCCAATCGTTCTGATGTCAAGTGCCAAAGGCCTATGCTTTGAAAGTCAGTATTCTCTTCTTAGGCCAAAGCTCTCCTCCCTGCTTCCCCAACCACCACTTGAGCTTTCTTCTTACTCATGGCTCTCTCGGCCCTCTGGACAGGCTTCTTCTTGGGTACAAGTCACGTGAGTGTCACTGACCTGTGACACCATCTGTGTTTCCCTAGTGCATCACACAGTGCATGGCCTGCAGCTGGCGTTCAGAAAGTGTTCATGAATGAATAGGTGAATGAATGAGTGAGCAAATGAATGAATTTCTATCATATGGAATACTTAACTTCCCTTTTAGTTTCTCGCTAATCCTTCCAACTCTCACTTGAAGAAGCTGTGACTTGCTTTCAAGATTATTTTCCGAGCCAGGCACAATGGTTCACACCTGTAATCCCAGCACTTTGGGAGGCTGAGGTTGGGGATCATCTGAGATCAGGAGTTCGAGACCAGCCTGGCCAACATGGTGAAACCCTGTCTCTACTAAAAATACAAAAATTAGCAGGGCATGGTGGCGGGCGCCTGTAATCCCAGCTACTCGGGAGACTAAGGCACAAGAATCGCTTGGACCTGGGAGGCAGAGGTTGCAGTGAGCTGAGATTGTGCCACTGCATTCCAGCCTGGGCCACAAAAGCAGAACTCCATCTCAAAAAAAAAAAAAAAAAAAAAAAATATTAAAGATTATTTCCCATTTACTATGTAATTTTGTGGGAATCCTTTTTCTTTTTCTTTTTTTTTGAGACGGAGTCTTACTCTCTTGCCCAGGTTGGAGTGCACTGGCATGATCTCAGCTCACTGCAACCTCCGCCTCCCAGGTTCAAGTGATTCTCCTGCCTCAGTCTCCCAAGTAGCTGAAATTACAGAATCTAGTAGTGAAAAGTGGCCCACAGATACACTCTAATGAAGGCCCTCCCATTATTCACTAAAGCTCAGAGAAGATCATTTTCCAATCAGAGACATCCACAAATGGAATGGTGCTGGAATCTTCCCTTCCCTGCATGAAAGCCCTGGTCAGCCAGCTCAGATGTGGGCAGATGGTTTACTCTTCTCCACCTTGGAATCAAAATACAATAAGCCCCTTCATTCCTTCTCCATTCACATCTTCCATTCTTAAGGCTGAATAAAATAAAAGACCCCTTAGTCCCTCATGCAAGACTGCCCCAGGCTTAATCAGAGCCTTAACTGTTGTCATTGGCTTTGTTGTAAGCGCAGTGACAACGACCAGGTTAGGTGTTTAGAACAGTATGATGTCAGCTGGGCTTGTGATGAAAGAGTCACTGACAGACAGTGCAAGCCAACACCATGAGAACAGCTCAGGCTATGAGGTCATTCAGTCCAACAGGTAGGCAGGTCTGTTTTTTTAGCCCTGACATTCGATGCCTCACCAGTTATTCAATAACCAGAAATGTGGTGACTCCTACAAATTCCTGGATCTCCATGGGGATGGAGGAGGGGCTGCGCTTCCCATCTGCCAGACTGTGGGTTTGATCAAGGGCGCTGGAGGAGAAGCCAGAACTGGAAACCTGCCTCCAGGAAGATGGGGAGATGGAAGAAAACGCAAGAAAAACATTCAGAGGCAAGTGGCATCATTTCTGCAGAGGTGAAAAATGATTCTGCATCCCATTTAATCCAGACCAGCATGCCCTGCTCCTAGAAAGGAAAGCAAAATACCCTCAGACTGAACAAGTAGTCAGACTCAGATAAATGAAGAGCCAATTCATAGCAAATTTACTTTTCAAAAGAATAGGAGAGAGGGGAATTGGTGGAGTTTTTTTCTGTTTGTTGAGGAGGGAGATTATTTCTTAATTTGTTTATTTTGCTACCCAATATGTACTACACATAGGACCCCATATGCAAAGATTTCACAGCTTTAAGAACATGAAATATTTTAATAAGAGGCTGTAATTAACATTTCAAAAATGTAAGTTCAAGGCAAACCTATTTTCCTTTGAACATTTCATAGACGTTAAAGGAAACGGAGGTTGTAGGTTTTGTTTTTTATTTTATGTATCTATGTATGTATTTAGAGACAGGGTCTCACTTTGTCACCCAGGCTGGAGTGCAGTGGCGCCATCTCAGCTCACTGCAGCCTCCACCTCCCAGGCACAAGTGATCCTGCTGCCTCAGCCCTCCAGATAGCGGGGACTACAAGTGTGCACTGCTGCACCTGGATAATTTTTTGTATTTTTCATAGAGATGGGGTTTTGCCATATTGCTCAGGCTGGTCTCCAACTCCTGAGCTTGAGCAATCTGCCCACCTCAGCCTCCCAAAGTGCTGGGATTACAGGCGTGAGGCACTGTGCACAGCCTTTACTTTTTGTTTTTAAGCATAATATTGGAGGTGGAGTGATCCGTTAGTTTCCCAGGGGGCCGCCATAACAAAGTACCATAAATTGGGTGGCTTAAAAGACCAAAAATGTATGATGTCATGGTTCTGGAGGCCAACAGTCTAAAATCAAGGAGTCGGCAGGGGCACGCTTCCTCTGAACCCTGTAAGGGAAACTCCTTCCTTGCCTCCTCCCAGCCTCTGGTGGTTGCTAGCAATTCGTGGCATTCTTCAGCCAGAAGCTACGTCACTCCAGCTTCTGAGTCCATCATCACATGGCGTTCTCCCCTCATGTGTCTCTGTCTCTGTGTCTTGTCTGTTTTTATGACACTACTCATACTGAATTAACGGTCCACCCTCTTCCATTATGACCTCACCTTAATTAAGTACATCAGCAATGGCCCTTTTCCCAAATAAGGTCACATTCTGAGGATCTGGAGGTGAAGACTGAATATCTTCTTAGGGGACACACTGCAACCCCCAACAGCTATAATCAGACTAGCTCGTAAAAGAAAAGCCCAGAGCTCACGACCTCCACCTAGCTCCTGCCACCACTGGGAAGGCCCTTTTGCATCATCAAAGCTACTGATACATCAGTGATTCTTTCCAAAGAGGGGAACAAACCATTCATTCATCAATTATTTTTATTAATAGTAGTACAACTAATAATACTAATCGTACTGCTACTAATAAAAATAATTGAGCACATGCAATATATGAACAGATAAAAGCCAAATTGTTGGGGTAGAAGGAAGAGAGGGCTTACAAGACTCCACAGGGAGTGTGGGATCACCCCAAGCCCTAATCCCACACTCCCTGGGGAGGAAAGGCCTTGAGGTATGGTTTGAAAGCCACTATACTACCAGTGGAGAAACTGAGGCCCAGAGAGGCAGCAGTGAAAACCTCCGGGATCTACACCACAAGTCTATGGCAGGCAGAATTGGAACCTGGATCCTTCCCTGATTTCTAGTTCAAAGCCTTCTGTACTCGCTCATGTTCTTGGGGTAAAGTAAACAAGAAGATGGAGTTTCATGCTCTCTGGTCTTCCTTTTCAACCAGACCGACTCTCTGTTCCTGCAGCCTCTTCTGGGTCCCCACATTGCATTTCCTGGCAAGGAACATCATTCAAATCCAGCCCTAGGCCACAGGCATGTGCTGTGATTCTCATCCTCAGGGGCAGGGGAAGGAATTCAATGACTTTCTGGATCTTTTCCAGTCCAGGGATACTGCAGCTGCAATTAGGCTTCCAGAATCTGGTTCTATTCTGCCACACCCTTGCTCTATAACTCTGATGAGCCCCAAACTCCCTGGCAGTTACCCCACTGCCACAACGGCCCTTCCCTTCCTCTCCGGAGGAGAAAAATCAAGGCTCACAAGACGCTAATAGGGAGTTATTTTTTCACAAGTTTGCTCTGAACCCATGTTTTCTTGATCCACATAATTGACAGAGATAGAA
Source organism: Cacajao melanocephalus (assembly GCA_963573385.1). Classification (NCBI taxonomy): domain Eukaryota; kingdom Metazoa; phylum Chordata; class Mammalia; order Primates; family Pitheciidae; genus Cacajao; species Cacajao melanocephalus. The sequence goes on along the minus strand of CAUYLG010052518.1, from coordinate 89,299 downwards.
TGAGTTGGGGTGGGGGTGGTGCATAGATTTCAAAAAGGAAACAAACCCCTAGAGACATTTCCAACCCAATCTGGGATAGTTTAGAAATCTATACGCAAGGAACAACCCCTGAAGCCCAGGTTTCCTAGTCCAACCAATTAAACCCTGGGAGAAACTTCCAAGGAGGCAGGGGTGCCCTCGTGAAATACTCTGTCCACATCAGAAGTCTGTCTGACTTCTGTCCATTAAAATTACTCTCCAGAGACTCACTGCAACCTTCAAGGAAGCTGACTCTGGAGTCACTCTCCTGCCAATCAACGGAAGGGCAGTCATTTGGAGAAATCTCCAGAGAGCAGTGCCTCTAGCAACAGTGATTGGCCTCGATGTGTGGATTCACGACATCTGCATTCCAATCTGGGCTCTGCCACTTACTAGCAGATAACTTGAGACCAGTCTCTTATTCTTGACCCTGTCTCACAGCTGTAAGTTGAAGCAGCATTCATTCAACAGACACTCATTGGGCACCTACAACGTGCCAGGTGCAGTGCAGAGAGATGGCATATTTTGCCCCTCTCTACTTCACAGGCTGCTGTGACTATCAGATTATTTGGAGTCTGGAAGTGGCTGCTAACTTGTTGTGATGTGTAGTGTTTTTACTATAGGACTCCTGTGGAGTGGGAGACACGTCCTCAGCATGTCCTTTACGCCTCTGATGCTTGTGTTCTGATTTCATATCAAAGCAATGTGATTAGCTCTGAGGTTTTCATTATTTTCCTTCATGCTACCCATTTGAGGGCTAAAGTGGCACCCAAAAAAGTATAATGCATGCAAATAGGCACTCTCTGATTTATCTTTTAAAATGGTGAATGGCATGAATTTTGCCTTATTCATCCTGCAGGGTCACGCACACAGTAGGTGCTCAATAAATATGTTGAATGAATAAATTCGCGAATGAATGCATAAAGGCCAATCTTGCCTCCAAGAAGGAGAATTAGTAAAACAGAATCAGAAGGAAGGAAACCTTTTCCGTGAGTTTATGCTACCCATCTCCCAGTATACTAGCATCTTCTCTAACACCCTCTGGCTGCTGTGAATGACTCAAGGTTGTGCATTCCCTCTGTGGCTATGACATGAAAACCCTTCTGTCTAGTGATCTTCACACACTGTCAGGAGGCCAGGTGCGACTGCAGGAGCTCAGCTCCCGAAATCTTCTTACAGCAGTCGTACGGAGGAAGCAGGCGATGCGGGTGTCCCCCACCAACCTTGCACTTACTGCTGGGGCCAAGAGGAATATTTTCATCCAGTATTCTCCCCGCTTTCTTTCTTCTTTTAAGCTTCTTCCAGTGATAAAAGCTGGAGCAAATTGAAATTGGCAGCTCTGTAGTCTTCAAGCAATAGGAAAAGTACTAGAGATCATGTGAACGACACTTTTGAAAACCTTAAAAAAAGATCTAATCTTGCCTCAATAAAAACGACATCATGTCACTGTAAGCGGCAGGAGAAAGGCTTGAAAGTTGCTGGCAGTGGCCCAGCAGAGTTCAGGGGTTATGTTGGCAGTGGTGATTTCCCACGGGAAAGGTAGACGAAGAGTACTGCCTCTCAGGTGAGCCTCTAGGCCTGTCAGGTACGAGGCGGAGTGGGGAGGAATAAGCCCCCCTCCACCCTGAAGCCTCCCTGTAATCTCCGGCACTGCTGTAACAGCACTCAGAGGCAGGCTCCTCCACCCTCCTCTCCCACTTGCCTTTCTTCCTGATGGAGCTTTTGCCTGTGCTCCTCCTGGCTGGCTGACTTTAAGGGAGAGATGAGACCACAGCTAACCCTGGGAAGCCCCGATAACAACAAACCTCCTGGTGAGGGCACAGTTCTAGAGCCAAGGAGGGTGGCACTAAATGCCCCAATTGCACTCAAGTGTGGAATCCTTGCAAATTCATCCCATGTGGTATGAGCCAAGGACAATAATAAAATGGCAGGTCGACCACGCTGTAGGGGGCCATTCGGCACAGAGGCTGCTTTAGCCCTGGGAGGCACGGTGCTGGGAGCTGATTTTCACGGCACTGCGCTTACCTTCCATGGGTAGTTACTGTCTACTACTAGCCAGTAATCCATTAGCATGGATGGGTATATAAGGGACAGGCAAGAATGACCATGGCAGGGTTTGAGGGACAGGGGCGACAGGTGGAAGGGTTACTTTTCAGGACTTACCCTTTTGTACTGGTTGAAATTTTTAAACATGTGTACTCGTTTGTAAGTTCAATCATTCAGTAGATAAGGATACAAATCCATTAGCAGCAAATGAACCCTCAGATGATGCCTGCCTTTCCTGCATCCCTCATCTCATTCCTCAGACTGGGGGACACAGGCCCCTTTAGGGATACACAGTGGCCCAACAGGGAGAAATCTGGAATTTCACTTTTACTTGAAGGGCAGAGGGAGAGGCAGAGACATCATTTATATACAAAAAGAAATATGGGCACCATAGCTCACGCCTATAATCTCATCACTTTGGGAGGTGGAGGGGGTGGATCACCTGAGGTCAGGAGTTCAAGACCAGCTTGGCCAACATGGTGAAACCTCATCTGTACTAAAAATACAAAAATCAGCCAGCATGGTGGCATGTGCCTGTAGTCCCAGCTACTCAGGATGCTGAGGCAGAAGAGTCACTTGAGTCCAGGAGGTGGAGGTTGCAGTGAGCCAAGATGCACCACTGCACTCCAGCCTGGGCAACAGAGTGAGACCCTGTTTCAAAAAAAACAAAAACAAACACACAAACAATAAACAAAACAGGAAACATGAATCTACGTGGAGTACAATGCAACATGTACTTGCATGAGTAAGAGGAAACATAATACCGTGTTCTCATGCTTACCATATGCTGCATACCAACAAGCCAACTCCTGAGCCAATGACGCACTCAGTGCCGGTTCTTGCGTTTAAGGAAGTCTGAGGCTGCAGGGTGTCTGTGGTTGTACCAGCCTCCAGGGGCTGCACACGTGAAGCAGATCCAGTTGCTGCCCATGACCTAGACAGCAGGTGTTCACAGAGCTGCGGGGGAGGGGAGGGTTGGGGTGGTGGTTGCCTGGAAGGGTGGGAAGGATCTTGATTGGCCGAGGCCGCTGAGGGCTGGGAGACTGCATGAGCAAATGTCAGTGGCGGCTTGGATTTAGTAGAAGGTTGGTCCTGGGACAGAGACAAGTATGAGATGCCGCATAGAGACAGCAAAAATGGACCCAGATTATAGATTATAGAAGACTCCTATGGGGGCGTCACAGGGTTTTTTGTTTGTTGGTTTTTTTTTTTTTTTGAGATGGAGTCTTGCTCTGTAGCCCAGGTTGGAGTGCAATGGCGTGATCTCGGCTCACTGCAACTTCCACCTCCCAGGCCCTGGTTCAAGCAATTCTCCTACCTCAGCCTCCCAAGTAGCTGGGAGTACAGGCATGAGCCACCATGCCCAGCTAATTTTTGTATTTTTTAGTGGAGATGGGGTTTCACCATGTTAGCCAGTCTGGTCTTGAACTCCTGACCTCATGATCCACCCACCTCAGCCTCCTAAAGTGCTGGGATTACCACCGCGCCAGGCCAGGGTTTACACTCAGTGTGGCCAATGAGTGCTGCCCAGACTTGCTGTTTTAGTTCTACCCTTGCAATACGTCCAAAATCCAACCACCTCTGCTACCATTCTGTTCCAAGCTACCTTCACTTCTTACCTGGATTAAGGTTGCAGTTTACCTCTATCCTTGCCTACACGGAGCAGCCAAAGTGATCCTTTAAAAAGATGAAGCATGTCATGGAACTGCTTTGCTCAAAACTTTGCAACGGCTCCTGCCTCCCCAAGAGCAATAGCTAGATCCTTAGAATGCCCTCCTTCCCTCCAGCCTGCACCGTGAGGCCCCATCGCTCTGGCTCTTGGCTCCATCTCCCTCCTCTTCCCCTTGCTCACTTTGACCCAGTCACTCTGGCCTCCTGGCTGTTCCTAGAGCAGGTGGTCCTGCCTCAGAACCTCTGCACCTTCTGTTCCCTCATTCTAGAAAGCTTCCCCCAGGAAGGGCAAAGTCAAAGCCATGTCTCTAAGGCCTTTCCTGAGCATGCAATTTAAACCCACACCCTCCCAGCACTCCCCTTCCTCTTTCCCCACTTAATCTCCCTCTGTAGTACCAATCACCATTTAAAATAGCATCCATAGTCATGGTGGCTCATGCCTATAATCCCAGCACTTTGGGAGGCCAAGGTGGGCAGATCACAAGGTCAGGAGATCGAGACCATCCTGGTCAACCTGGTGAAACCCTGTCTCTACTAAAAATACAAAAATTAGCTGGGCTTGGTGGCACGTGCCTGTAATCCCAGCTACTTGGGAGGCTGAGGCAGGAGAATCACTTGAACCAGAGAATGAGAGGTTGCAGTGAGCTGAGATCGCACCACACCACTGCTCTCCAGCCTGCCAACACAGCGAGACTCTGTCTCAAAAAAAAAAAAAAATTAAACAGCATCCAACCCATTTATTTATTTTACTTATCTATCTCATCTAAAATGTAGGCTCCAAAAGCACATAGATTTTTTTTTTTTTTTGCTTTGTCAGAATGCAATGCCAGACAAACACTTCCTTTGGAAGAGTTCCCATTAATAAATGTGGAAGGAATGAAGGAAATTTGAAAAAAGTCACCATTAGATCACCACAATAACAGTTGCTATGGGCAAGATCCTTTGATGGATTCTAAATTTAGTGGCCGGAAGTGTAAGTAGAAATCGACCATTTGCATAGTTTTGAAGTACTTCCCTCCACCCCTACAAAAAATATTTAGGAAATACAAAGGGAAAATTGTAACTTTACAGTGAATGATCCTTGCAGAAACCACTTCAACCAAGTAATCATGGTTAACATCAGCCGTGAGATAAAGTGGCATCATGGACCCCCTGACACGATGCCTGGGAAAGGCACATTCTCTCTGTGATGTCCTTCCAATAATGCAGCTCCTTGGCATAATCCTGAGAAGACATCAGACAAACACAAATGGAGGAGCAGGCTACGAAATAACTGATTAGTTCCCTTAATCATCACCAAGTGCAGGAGACTAAGGACACGTGACCTCAAAGTGCACTATGGGATCCTACAACAGAAAAAAGGACTTGAGTAGGAACGATGGTAAAATCCAAATCAAGTTTGCCATTTATAGTATAGTACCAAGATTATTTTCTTAATTTTGATGACTATTCCATGGTTGTGTAAGACTAACAAAAGGGGAAGCAGGTTAGAGGGGGTAAGAGAGTTCGCTGTACTATTTTTGCAACTTCTCCGTAAATCTAAAATTATCTCAAAATAAAACATTTTGAAAAAGAATCATCAGTGGTAACTGCAAATTTGTCAGTGTTTTTTTTTTTTTTTTTTTTTTTTTTACACAGAGTTTTGCTCTTGTTGCCCAGGCTGGAGTATAGTGGCATGATCTCAGCTCACTGCAACTTCCGCCTCCCAGATTCAAATGATTTGCTTGCCTCAGCCTCCTGAGTAGCTGGGGTTACAGATGCCCGCCATCACACCCGACTAATTTTTGTATTTTTAGTAGACATGGGTTTTCACCATGTTGGCCAGGCTGGTCTCAAACTCCTGACCTCAGGTGATCCACCCACCTCAGCCTCTCAAAGTGCTGGGATTACAGGCATGAGCCACCGTACCCAATTTGTCAATCTTCTTTCACTGAACTTTATACTTCTAGGCAGAGAGGAGGGAAAATCAGTCTAGGAGATATCACTATTAAACGTGGAATTTGGAAGAAGGGTCTGCCAGTTAGTTGCTCAAGTAACAAACCTGGAGTCTTTTTTTTTTTTTTTTTTTTTTTTTTTAAGATCTCACTCTGTCACCCAGGCTAGGCTGGAGTGCAGTGGCACAATCACAGCTTACTGCAGCTTTGACCTCCTGGGCTCAAGTGATCCTCCCAGCTTAGACTCCTGAGTAGCTGGGATCAGGGCTGGGAACCACCACACCCTGCTAATTCTTCTGATTTTTTTTTGTAGAGATGGAGTCCTTGTTACCCAGACTGCTCTCAAATTCCTGGGTTCGAGCTATCCTCCCACCTTAGCCTCCCAGATTGCTGGGACCACACCCCGCTCAGTGTCATCTTCAGACCCCTCTTTCTCCATCGTGGTCCAATCCACTCACCAAGACTTGTCGGGTCTCTTAATCTCTTGAATCCTTCCTGCTCTCCAGCGCCCCCAGCCCCAAGGAGGCCGGCCATTCTCTTCTCATCTGAGTTACTGTTGGAGCCTCCTCTACAATAAGGGGGAAATAGTGAAACTCTAGGGAAGGATACCCTGCGCAGACCTGGAAAGGCTATTCTGTGCAAATGAATGGCATGGAGTCACCTAGAGACCAGGGAGAGGGAAAACCAATGTATAGGATATGGAAGCCTGGGCGAAAAACGGCCTCAAACCTATCAATGAGTGAAAGGAAAACTCGACAAAACTCAAAAGCTCCTATCTTGGTCATTCTACACAATCTTTATTCTGTGAGAGAAAGCAGCAGGCCCCATGCAAGGTATCAAAGACTGAGGTCCTATGTTATCTCCAGTTTACTCAAAGAACTCTGCATATTTGGGTATTATTTTTATCTCTCCCTTTCGTTTATTGTCTCAGGGTAAATACTTGTGATTCATAAATGCCTTAAGAGTGAATCAGTATTCTCCTGTTCAAACCAATAGAGGCCACATCAAACAATAACCTACAAGGTATTATTAATCATTAAATAGGCACATATATGAGCACTCAGGCAAGGGAGTCATTTTTCTTCTCTTTTCTTTTGTTTGTTTGTTTGAAGGAAATTAACAAAGTACAAACCTTGACTTTGACCTATTCAAAAAAAATGTATTTTTTTAAACCATTAAAAACTTACTTAAATTCAAGGCTAAAAGGGCAAATATTTTAGGTGGGAAAGTGCTCCTCCGTTTGGGAGACTTCCTTCAGGCATTAGGCTATGGCCTGGACTTCACACGGTAGCACTTACTTTTTCCATAAGCACATACCCGAGAAAAATGAACATTCTCGACCACGGTTGGTAGAAGCAAGAGTTCATGGTAGAATTTCTACACTGTGGCCACACCCAGGTGCAAATTGACAAGTGGGCAAGACCAGAGCACACCTGCTCTGTGGAAGAAAAGACCAAGTCGTGTCAAATACACTGTAAGCACAGCTGCCACGGGACCTCCCTCTTCTTCTCCCTGCCCCTATACACACTAAGACATGTCCTCTAGGCTCAAAAATGGGATTCCTCCCTCTATGGACGGTAGATCAGTGCTATCACCCCTCACAGATATGGAGGTGCTAAAACATGAATGATTTTTCAATAACATTTCTTCTCCCTGTCCCTCAGGAAGCACCTCTGCTGCTACCACAACTGAATGGACACGTGAATCCAGCATAATCGGTCGGAGGCCCACAGACTGGGATGGTCACGCATCCCAGCTTATGCCAGTTGTCCCAGCATCAGTGTCACCAGCATTATCTTTCACTCTCAAAAGTGTTCCAGTTTGAACCCTAAATGATATGGTCGCCTCCACAGAACTGGAGCAGGAAGGGTCTTTCTTGGGTGTTCATGTTTCCCACCAATCTTATCTCCTGCAAGTGAGACAGGGTTCAGGGAGAGTCTGCCCACGTTTGTGCTTTTGATTTACCCATCGCTCTGCAGCCCTTCCTATGCCCTCCCGTCTCCGCTGGGGAGACCTGCAGGCCAGGCCCATATTGATGCCTGATGCTTTTGCCTCCATTCAGATCGCTCCTTTCTGTGGGCCTGAGGCTCCTTTCAATTATTCAAGACAGGACCACGTCAAGCTCTACATCTGCCTGCACACAAAGCCAAAATCACAGTGCTTAGGTGGTGGAGACCCTTTTCCCTGAAAAAGGAGAAGTCAGATTTTTTTTTTTTTTTTGAGACGGAGTCTCACTTTTTCACCAGGCTGGAGTGCAGTGACATGATCTCGGCTCACTGCAACCTCTGCCTCCCAGGTTCAAGTGATTCTCCTGCCTCAGCCTCCTGAGTAGCTGGGACTACAGGAGTGTATCACCACGCCCGGCTAATTTTTTGTATTTTTAATAGAGATGGGTTTTCACCATGTTAGCCAGGATAGTCTTGATCTCCTGACCTCATGATCCACCCTCCTCAGCCTCCCAAGGTCAAACCATTTTTTAAACTCTCCTGGCCCTAGAGCCTGTGATTCATAAGAAACTGGCTGAAGCTTTCGGTTTGTCAAATATGCTCATGAACTAACTGGTTCACGAGTGGTTGCCATCTATTTCTTTGAAAACATTAGCACTTTGTGAATTTCATTAGATGAATGAGGTACCTATCTTACATATAAGAGATGTTTATTATATAGTAATAAGAAACATAGCTAAGAACGTGTATTGTATTTACAAAATGTCAGGCACTGTTTTAAGCCCATTACATATCTTGGTCCCAGTAACAATCATATACGATACGTACTAGGAATATCTCCCCATTGAACAGGTAGGTAAATTGTAATTCACGCAGCTAGAAAGCAAGCAAGTGGAATGGCAACCCAGGCAGTCTGGCTCTAGAGCTGGCCTTTTTGCCACCCTGCTATCCAGTTTCTCCTGAAAATCTATGTAGATATATACTCAGCATTCCTAACAGAATTAATCAGCAGGCCAGTCAAATCTCAGCTGTAAAACACTTGAAGTTCACAGAGGAAGTCACCATTTAAATCTAAGAGGGCATTTTGCCTCCACTTTATAGCCCCCTTTAAGATATCACTCAGCATCATAAAACAACAGGTGTGTTGGGGTGCTCTATCAAAACAGGTGTTTCTGTGTGCTGTGTTTACACTCATTTAACCAAGGGTGTCTGAGCACAATCACTATTTATTTCCTAGTTATACAGAATCTTTCATAGGGAGCTCGTATAAAAAGAGGTGTGAGGTGAGAGAAGAGGTGAGCAGCGGCCCTACCTCAGGACCATTGGCTGGGCTTTTGCACCACCTGGGCTACTGCCCGCTGGACTCACCTGTCCCAAGCGTCCTCCACACTTTCTTTTCCAGTCTTCCAGAAGGACCAGTAATCTGCCTACTGGCCTTTTTTACCTTTCCATCTGCTTCCCAGCAGTGGAACCTGCTGGCTTAAACCTTACTTATTAACTATACATAGATATGGCAGACTGCGATTACAGTAGAATTGTTTGGGAGCTCAGTATCTTGCCTCTTCCCACGTACCTTACCCTGGGAATTGCTTTGTACTTGCATATTGCCATGTGGTGGTGTGGTGGTGTGTCTTTAATAACCATCAATAAAGATAGGCCTGGGAAAACATGGAAAGCCACGGACTCCTCGAAATTCACCTGACTGCAGAGTGAAGCTGTCTGCAGAGGTATCCCAGCTACTCAGAGATGGTCACCAACAGTGGTCAAAGTAAACCCACCATCTTTGATTCAGCAGCCAAAGATAATTTAGAAAAATGTGCTGGTCCTCTGAGGGTTCCTTGAATCGCCAATAAAACTATGTTCTTAGGTCTAAGTTCATTTATGGATTTATTCTCCAAACATTTGAGAGTCACTATCCTGTGAAGAGTATTCTACCTAACACCATGAGGTGTTTCATAGCTTCTTTATCAGAAAGGCAATAGAGATAAAGGATGTGGGAGGTAAAGGGATTTTTTTTTTTTTTGGATAGAGGGTCTAGCTCTGTCATCCAGGCTGGAGTGCAGTGGCACAGTCTTAGTTCACTGCAGCCTCCGCCTCCCAGGTTCAAGTGATCCTCCCACCTCAGCCTCTCAAGCAGCTGAGACTACAGGCACGTACCATCATGCCCAGCTAATTTTTGTATTTTTTTTGTAGAGATAGGGTTTCACCATGTTGCCCAGGATGGTCTTGAACTCCTAGGCTCAAGCAATCCACCCACCTTGGCCTCCCGAAGTGCTGGGATCACAGGCATGAGCCACCGCGCCTGGCTGGGAAATTTTTACAATATAAGCCTGGATGTCACACTCTGCAAAGATTATTAGCATTTGAATAGCAGGCAGGGATGGAAGTAGCTGTCAAAATAGGTATATAATTTTGCTTTGCATGTAGGAGATGCTCAAAAATATTTACTGAGTGGAATTAAGTTACACAGATTATTAGAAATTGGATGGTCTTAGCCCCTGACTGCATTGTCTGTCATCAATGCAGGTTCACTCAATACAAAGAAAATGAGCTGGGACTCTACCCCTCCATCCAGGTGACAGGTGGTTCTAGATGCCAAGTCTAGGTCTGTCCCAGGTGCCAGGGCTTTGAGGACAGGGGAGGAGTTGAAGAGCCACCCACAACGAGATCAAATACTTGAACGTGAGTCCTCAGGTGCCTCCGTAACAGTGAGAGCCTATTGAGATAAAGGTCACAGCTGGATACATGTATGATACATGCACAGCATGGCAACCTCCTCCAGGAGCCAGCAACGTGCTGGGACTTTATCAGACCTCCCATCAGGTCAGGTGAGCCTGGCACACAGCAGCATGCTGCAAGAGAACTTGCTCTCCCTGAGTCCTCTCAGCTTTCAGCCAAGGCTGGTCTGTGGAGGTCCAAGTCCGCAAAAGGAGAGACTCCTTTTCCCTACTAAACTTAATGTCAATACACTGAGGGGCTGAGGGAATCCAGAAATGGGCGCCATTATGTAGACAGTTGCCCACAGTGGTTGAGGAACTATGGAGAATCATGCTCGGTCCTTTCTCGGGTGCTCTGAAGATTCAATGTACTGCCTCCTGCCTTGTTCTGAGCCACTGCCCCCTGACTCCTGTCCTGGACCATCACCCTTAGACTGAGTAGCAGGATATAGTCCCCCTAAGTCCCCAGTCCTGGTCATCATTTCCAAACAACCCCACAACCTTTGCCAGCCTATGGGATATATATATATATGTGTGTGTGTGTGTAGGTATATGAATATGAATATATATGTGTGTGTATATGTATATATAATATATAATATATTATTACATTATATATAAGAATTACATATAATTATATATAATAATGTAATAATATAATACATTATATATAATATATATGCATATATATAGCTCTCTCTCTCCCCCCTAGGCTGGAAAAGGTTATGTGGTTGTTTGGAGATAAATATATATGTGTATATATAATATATAATGTATTATATTATTACATTATTATATATTACATTATAATCTATGACTATATATTAATACATATTATATATTATCTATTCTGTATACATAATATATATTATAATTATATATAACTAAACATAATGAATAATATATATTATATATAAAATTATGTATTTACATCATTCACAATTCACAATAGCAAAGACTTGGAACCAACACAAATAAATGCCCATCAGTGATAGACTGGATGAAGAAAATGTGGCACATATCCACCACAGAAGTCTACGGGATTTCACGTTACACCTACGGCGATACAAACCGCATGGAGCAAACAGCTAACTAGTATAAAGTGATGCAGGTTCCAAAATTCTATAAGGGTCCTCATTCTCAAACCTGGCTTTCTGGGAAGCCTTTCTGCCCTAAATGCTGAACGAGGCAGCTCTATCCTCAGTTCAGGGAAGCCTCAGCCTCTACCTCTCTGTGTCATTTCAGAATCTGCTCAGTCATCTTCTTGCTAACTGGGATTCCCTCCCCTCATGTCTCTCCCTTCCAATTTTCCTCCACACACATAAAAGGACCTTCCGTCACTTCCTCTTCCCGCAAATATGTGTCTGTCCTCTGGATTACTGACATTCCTTACCAAATTGACAGACATCTCTTTTGTCCTCTCTGTTCCAGTTTCTGGAAATCTGATTCTTGTCCATGCTCTCCCCAAGAAAGAAAAGTCGGTCCTCTCCTGCCCTCTAAGCTCCCTTCCCTGCCCTGTCTCTCTAGAGATACTATTTTCCAGAACACCTGTCTATCCCATATCCAGAGTCCCCAACAGCCCACAGTTCAGCCAAACATCTCCTGCATTGACCACATAAATCCTTTCTCTCCCTCACTGGGATGCCCAACAAAGCGCTGCCAGCCTAGACAGTCTAGAACAAATGGCTGTGTACAAGGACAAAATGCCATAATGGGCTCGAAAGTGCCTTGTCAACTGTCAAGTAATACCATGTGATAGGTACCTCCCACTCTGTGGAAGAGACCGGAAGGTCTCAATCATGCTAGACCCCATCAGAGTCTTGTTTTTTGAGACAGAGTCTCACTATGTTGTCCAGGTTGGAGTGCAGTGGCGTGACCTCAGCTCACTGCAACCTCTGCCTCCTGGGTTCAAGTGCCTCAGCCTCTGAGTAGCTGGGACTACAGGCATGCATCACCACACCCAGCTAATTTTTTGTATTTTTGGTAGAGACAAGGTTTCACCATGTTGGCCAGTCTGGTCTCAAACTCCTGGCCTTACGTAATCCACCAGCTCAGCTTCCCAAAGTACTGGGATTACAGGCATGAGCCACCACACCCAGCCCCATCAGAGTCTTGAGCTGCAGCTGTGGCAGCTCTCTGAACTGTCTTCTCTTGTTCTCTATGTCTGACATCTAAAAGGAAAATTATATATTTCATTTGCAAATAATATCTCTCAACCACTTGGAAGATGCATTATTTTTCTCACCTCTCCCTCTCCTAAACGTGGAGCCGTGTCTTGGTGCTCCAGCCCTTTCACTGTATTCCTACCATCATATTTTCTCTGGTCCTGAGATAAAAGCTCAGCACCACTGGAGCATCGATTCAGGAGCTGGAACTATGCCCTCTTCCAGTCTCCCTTTCAGAGCATAAGTCAGGGAAACACACTGGCAATTATTGAGGACCTATCCTGGTGGGCCCTGCAAAAGGCTTCCTATCTCCTGGAGCTGAGAAACTAAGATCCCTTCTTTTTCAGAGAATATAGGGTGATGAGCAAATCTGAGAAAAAAGAATCACAGCACAGCAAACCTGGGACTGTGCTCTGTGACCCTACCAAAATCACTCACCAGCAGATAGCTCAGTTTCTCAGCTGTAAATTCATCTTGGTGAAAATGTTAGTCACTTGCTGTAGCTGATATTTGAAAATGTTTTTCTCTTATAGAGAGATACAGTAAAGAGAGTTTCTAGACTGGCAGGCAGGAAACGTGAGTCTAATTCTGGTTTTGCTATTTCCCCCTCTGGGAGGCTGCTTGACCTTATGCAAGTTGCTTCCTCCCGGGCTCAGTTTCTCTATCCATTAAAGGAGTGGGCTGACTTTGTCACCTCTTAGGTCCCTTCTGCCGTTTCTTCCAGCCTCCATCTTTCTATAATCTGTGAGATAATACAAGGATGCCAATGATCATGATTGTAATTAAAAATATGTTGTGGCTGGGCGTGGTGGCTCATGCCTGTAATCCCAGCACTTTGGGAGGCCGACGCAGGCAGACCACTTGAGGTTGGGAGTTCAAGACCAGCCTGACCAACATGGTGAAACTCCATCTCTACTAAAAATACAAAATTAGCTGGGTGTGGTGGCACATGCCTGTAATCCCAGCCACTCAGGAGGCTGAGGCAGGATCATTGCTTGAACCCGGGAGGCAGAGGTTGCAGTGAGCCAAGATCGTACCATTGCACTCCAGCCTGGGAGACAGTACGAGACTCAGTCTCGAGATATACATATATATATATATATATATATATATATATATATATATATATATATATGTTGTGTGTATTCATCCCAAATCACTTTCAGGTCCTAAGTTTTAACAAATGGTTTTACTGAACAGCTAAGCTTTTCTGTTTTTGAATTTTGGAGAAATTTGGTCTGACATTACTATTTGAGCAGCTTATCAGCAAGGCAAACAAATGCATCCCCTAAGTTTAAAGGGGATGGGTGTCACCTCACATTCCAGAGGCTTCCTGAGATCCCTGGGCCTGCCTCCACATGCTCCAGCCCCAGCATGGCTCTGACACTTTCACGCACAGAGGTACAAGTTAGCATCCCTGTGATCCCTCAGCAATACCCTCCTCCATCCCCGCGCTTGCAGGCTCGCCTCACTGAAGCCCTGCTCAGAGGTTAGGAGGTTAGCTAGGAGCGCCTTTAGAGCCTTCCCTACACCGCTGCTGTGGCTGGGCCGAATGTGGGAGTGAAGCCATTCCAGGATGCCCCGCCCCCACCCTACTGGGAAATGCTTTCTTGGCAACCATCCTCTTTCAGAGCCCATTAGAAAAGTGCACATTCCCCGGGTGTCACTGGCTCCAAGCGAGTGTTGAGGGGTGGGGGAGCATTACAGGCTGCTTTTAGCCAATGTTGAAAGCCTCTGTTTTCCACCCCCACCCCCAGTTTGCAGTGAGAGGTCCTAGCTTGGCCAGAAATCAACCAGGCATTTTGTTCAGAAGTAGCAACTTATTTTTATCAAAGATGGAATGCAGTTGCAGTTGTTTCTAATGCCTTTGCATGGCAACCAGGGCTCTTGCTCCAAGCATTCCCGAATCCTCTTTTCTCCGCAGACACTTTGCTTTCTCACCTAGCCCTTTCTACATCCAAAAATTAGATGCAGAGCTTCTCAAGTGCCTCACAATTCAGGAGTAAAAAGTTGTAGAAATTCAAAGTATCTTTGTTGTGTCTATTTTAAATATAGGCTTTGGTGATCAACTCTATAAACCCAACCTAAAATTACCCACGGACCACAGCAGTGTGGTGTGGTGAAAACAGCTCCCAGCTGGCTTCTGCCCACCCTACACCCCCGCACACCCCCGGCCTTATGTTGCTGTGGGCAGCTGAGCAAGCCCCTTCCCTCCTTGGGGCTTAGAGTACCCACTAGGAAGCACAGATTACCTGATCTACTTTCCTTAACCTTTTTTGATTGCAAAGAGCTTTGCAAGTCTGCTGAAAGCTGTGGACCCTCTTCTGAGGGAAAAAAAAACAACAACGATGCATCTGTTTATTCATTTGGAAGTTATTTATTAAGCTCCTGCTAAATATGCACATATAGACACAAGGTGAAATTACACTTCAGGGGCTTTACAGGTAAAAAAAAAAATCCTGGTTATGAATTCTGTGATCAGCATATACAGACTGCTATCTAGAAAGACTATGATAGCCAGGCGCAATGGCTCACGCTTGTAATCCCAGCACTTTGGGAGGCCGAGGTGGGCGGATAATGAGGTCAGGAGATTAAGACCATCCTGGCCAACATGGTGAAACCCGATTTCTACTAAAAATACAAAACTGAGCTGGGCGTGGTGGCATGTGTCTGTAATCCCAGCTACTCGGGAGGCCAAGGCAGGAGAATCACTTGAACCAGGGAGTCAGACGTTGCAGTAAGCCAAAACTGTGTACTCCAGCCTGGTGACAGAGCGAGACTCTGTCTCAAGAAAAAAAGAAAAAAAGAAAGACTATGATAATGATTCTAGCAGAGGGTTCTAAAGCTACCTGTCAGGCACACATCAGAGAACAGAGGCAGCAAGGTGGTCATTATAAAGGTGACCTCTAGTTGCCCCCCTCTTCCCAGCACCCCCACCTGGCACGTGCCCCAGCAAATGCGTACACAACCAGCCTGGAATGTGCTGTTTCTGGGCACTCGGACTGCAGGAAGCTGGCTGTAGCCCTGGAGAGATGACAAACATGTCTCTTCTATCCTGGGCTTAATTTTTCTCACGGTCCCTGAAAGGGCCGTGATCAGGTGATATGTGTGGAACTGCTCCCTGTACAGGTGCGGAGCAGGTACCGAGGGGAGGAGAAAATCCGCCCTGTGTGTACTTACTCAAAGCTCTTTCAATAGCCCTCCCAGGATAGCTCTTGGCAAGGCAGCTACCATGTCTCTGGCAGGCTGGAGGGAATCTGAGTGTGAGAAAGTCAGTCAAGCGGAGGAAAAGTGGGGTAAAAAAGCTTCAAGTCCTCAGGCAAAATACCTTTTCTCTTCTTCTTTTGCTCTCTCCTTTCTGTAGTTTTAAACCAAACCCACAAACCATTCTGATACCTAGGGGACAAAGGGGAGTTTCACTAGAGATGCAGTTATTTGTTTTATGGTTTGAAAGCAAACAGGTGATGCAATAAGACAGAGAAATCACCCTTCCTGGGGTGGGGGTGGGGAGGAACTGTGGGTGGAGACAAACACAGGAGCCCTTGGTTGTATTTATTGGGCATGACACGGTGAGAACAGTTCATTTCATTGTGTTTTGCTGGTATCATAGTGGGATCAAAGAAGTGATGTTCACCGATGAACAGGGCTCCATTTTCTCTTTGCTCTTGGAGTTGAGGGAAGAGGATGACTGAAAAATAAAGGCTGTTTCTATCTAAGAGCATTCTTCCAAATCCAGATGCTTCTTCCTGAGTTTAGGAGCTGACTGTCCCATTTGAGAAGGGGTGGGAGAGGACCAACTTGGTCCTATTTTCACTGCCTAGGATAAGGACACTGAAAAATCATCTCTGAGCACATCTGCAAGAAACTCTTCTTGAACGGTTAGAATGGAAAGCCAGAGAGCTCCTGGAATTTATTTATATATATATTTTTGGTCCAGACACAAATTCATAGCTGATTTTTCTGTTACTTGAGCCTCTGTCCCCTTATCTAAAAATGTGTGTGTGTGAAAGTTGCTTGCTCATTCTAAGCACTCCCAAGTGGCCATAAACGAGTTGTTGATTAACTATTTGACCCATGAGGCTGCTTTGAGCACTGCATGAGATCCTAACTTGACCATATTCCATTCCCCATGTACCTTCAGGGTGCCAAATCCAGAGCAGGGAATAGAATCAGATGAAAAAATCCCTTAGAATGGACAGGGGGTGGCATACCCCACTGGTTAATAAGGGTCGACCAGCAGACAGCAGTCAATGTCAGAGCTTAGCAGAGGGTCCACTGGTTCTGAAAGATTTGCAGGGGAACCTGAAAAGGGTTAACATGCTTCCCTGGGAAGGGTTTAGTTCCTTGGAAGAATCTGGGTCAGTGTATTTGTGCAGTTTTTAAAAAGTCAGACGCTCAGTAGAAGCATTTTAAGAAGCTTGGAAAGCTTATTGGGGCCATGGCAGAAAGGAGGGTAACTTCATAGGCTCATCACCTTTCACCAAGAGGATTTTAACCACACAGGAAAAACCCATGTTTTCCAAAAGCAACAGACAATTTTCTGTCATCACTTTTCCATCTGTTTAAAATAAGAAAGAAAATTCCTACCCCACTGGCCCAGGTTGCAGGTCAACAAAGGAGGCATTGTTCATCATTTCTTCAGAACATGACAGGGCACAGCTCACTCTGCAGTGTGAGAAAACGTTAAAAAAAAATCCCAAGAGAATAGCCCAAGGGGCAACAGTGAGTAAACCAAACCTCCAAAGAGGCAAATGTTTGGTTGCAGACTTGAGGACTATCCTGGAAGGTGGAAATGAGGCTTAGGTGAATACGGTCAGAGCCACAATTCCTTAAACTCAGGAACTAAATCGGAGTTCCTGAGTTCCTGGTGGGAGGTTGGGAACACTGCATTAAAGGCTAGGCAGGTTTGAGTTGAACTCAGGTCCCAAGAGTGTGCAGTCAACGTCCAGAGGAGCTGGATGTAGATGCCTCTGGGTGTCGGTCTGCACCTGCCTCATAGGAACCTTCTTTACTAGCCTGAACCGCCTAACTGCCCTTTCTGCCTCCAAACCATGCAATCCACTCTCCCTCTTTGCCAGCGCCATCTCTCTAATGGGAAATCCTGATGCCTCTGCTTTGCTCAAGATTATTCCTTGGCTCTCCATTGTCTAAAGATAAGGTCCAAAGTCCTTTAGCAAGATGTTTAAGGAGCTTGTGACATGGCCTCAAGCTGCCTCTTCTAGTCTCTCACATTCCCTCGGCTCCAGACCATCTTCCCTGAATAAAGACCTCAAGTTCCAGAGTCGTGGCCTTTAATGCCATGGGTAACTGCATCCTCTCCAGCCCCATGACTCAGCACATTTCCAATGCCCCCATCCTACCTGTTTTTCAGGGCACACAGGCCAATCCCTCCAGGAAGTTTTCTAAGGTACCCCAACTTAAAAGTAATTTAATTCTCCTGAAACTCCATAGCATTTTACCTCTATCCAGACATACAGCTCTCTTGAATCTAGAACCCCCCCAGAGGAATTTACTGGGACATCCGTAGATGTCAGCTGTACATGTTTACATGTGTCTCTAGGCTGTTGGCTTCCAGAGAGCAGTAACGGTCTTATTCACTGCTGTAAATCCAGAAAGGCCAGCAATACTGTTATCCATACATATGTGGTTTCATATTTTGTTTCTGTCCTCCTGATCTTTCAGGCCAGCACCTAACTCAGAAAAGCAAGGAAAAATAAAGCAATGTCCAGTCATCAATCAGAAAATCAGCGTCTGTCCGCCCCGCAGCTCACTGTAAACTTCTTGCAGGCTGCCACTGTATCTCTCATCGTGGAAATCCCAGGGTTTAACACAGTGTCTGACACTGAGCGTGTGTTCCACAATGAAAGAAAGAGGGGGGCTTGCCCAAGGTCACCCAGAGTCAGGAACCACTGAATCTCATCCGGGACCAGATCTGGGGAAATCATTTACAACATTATCTCAGTGGGGAGCTCCGAGGCAGGAAGGAATGAAGTGTATGAGAACTGTGCGCCAGACCTCCGGGACGCGGAAAGGGCTGAAGGGGCGGGGGGCCACATCAAACAAGACGCTGGGCTCCAGGGCTGCCCAGAGCCGCGAGCCCAGCTCCCGGGCGTCGGGAAGGGCGCGGGGCTGGGGGGTGGTGTGAGGGCACGGGGGCCGGCGACCCGGGCAGGCAGGCGGGAGGCGGAGGAGGCGGCCGGCCGGTCCAGGCAGTGCGCGCCGCCCGCCCGGCTCGGCAAATCCCCCAGGGAGGCCGCCGCCAGAGCCCTGGCGCTCCCGGCCCGGCGCCCGCCACGTGGCACCCGGCGGCGGCGGCGGCGGCTCCTCCCGGCGCGCGGCCCGGCCAGCAGGCAGCACGCAGCCGCCCGCGCCGCCCGCCTCCTCCCGGCCGCCCGCCGGCGGCCTACCGGGCGCAGTGAGGGGGAGCAGCCGGCCGCCCGGGACCCGGGGAAGGGGCGGGCGGCGCGAAGCCGCTTTAACCGCAGTCGCCGAGCGGAGGCAGGAGGCTGACCCGGCCGCTTCCTAAGTGCGGTCAGGCATCCCGTGACCGCGGCGGGCGCCGAGGGCCCCGCGGGGGGAGGGAGAGGGCGGGAGCCAGGAGCAAACACGGAGGCCCCCACCTCGCCCCCAGGCTGTTGCAAGTGAGGCTTTCGGCCGAGTGAAAACCCCAAGCCCGAAAGTGAGGGTGGTGAAGAGGGGTTGGAAGAATTCCCCACTCTCCACCCGGGGTGTGCGCTCCCCGCCCGGAAGAGCTGACCTTGGCCTGGGGAGGCGGGGGTGGGGAGGGAGGGTAAGCACTGGGGCTCGGCTCCCAGCCTGCCGCCCCCTCGGATTCCTGGCCCGGCGGGGCCGGAGGAGGGGGCCCCGGACACACACACACACACCCCACACGCAGCGCGCGCCAATGAGCCCAGGCCAGGCGCAGGGGGCGGGGTTTTCCCAGGCTCGAGCACAGCAGCTGCTATTTACCTTCTTGGCTTCTCCCGGGGACCAGGAACCGGCCCCCGCTCTCCGCCGCCCGCCGCCGCCCCCGCCTCCCTGCCCCCGGGGCGCGCGCACACACACTCACTCACACACGCACGCACACACACATCCTCCCGGCCCGGCCGCAGCCGCGGCGGCAATAAAACATCCTGGCACGTGCTTCGGCTCCAGGCGCGCCCACGCCGGCCGGCTGATGTCAAACTGCAGCTCGGCTGGTGTAGCTCTTAAAGGGCCCGCGCGCGCCGGGCGCCGAGACCGCCCGCGGGGCGAGAAGGGAGAGGCTGCTTCCTTGCCCGCCACCTCAACGCGCCGCAGAAGCTAGAGCCTACAGATGAAAAGGGAAACCGTGGTGAAGGAGGGAGCAAGTCCCTGAGGCATTGCCATTAGAGCCCCCCTTGTTCTTTTTCTTCATTTTTAAATACCATTTCCTTCCACCCAGTTGGAAATTATTCTGATTGTTTCCTGGGGAAGCGCGTGGTCTAAGGCCCCAATTCCAGAAGAGGACTTTCTGAAAGAAGGGGCGGGGGTGGGGTGGGGAAGGGATTCAAGGACTACCTCGATCCGAAAAACCTGCATTTGTAAGTTAGAAGGCATTTTTTCCTTTTTCTGCATGCAAAAAGGAAAAAAAAAATTTTGGCCCTTTTCTTGCATGATCTACTCTCACCCTCCTGAATGTGTAAAGTCTGAGCGGGAACTTATTTAGATGCGTCAGTAACTCACACCCTTACACGCGTTTCTCCCCCACCGCCCCCTCCCCCGCTTTTAACCACTGCTATTATTTTTTTCTGCCCTTTTATAACTTTAAAAATATATATATGCTTCAAATGAACTTACTACAGTCAAAGCCGCTCTGTTACACATGAGAGAGGGCATAAAGAGCAAAGACCCTGCCTCCATAAGAAATAGACAAGACCAAAACCAAAGCGGAAAAAAGAAAAAAAAATCACCCCTAAACCAAAGCCCAGAGGGAGAGTAGCAAAGGGTTAAAATCCTTTTGATTGACGTTGTAGCCTCCGGTGCCCTGGGCTCAGGCTCGCGCCATTGGCCGCCAGACCTTGTGCCTGGCGGCCAATGGGGGGGCGCGGTCCACGAGCGGTGCCGCGTGTCTTCTCCTCCCATTGGCTGAAAGTTACTGTGGGAAAGAAAGTTTGGGAAGTTTCACACGAGCCGTTCGCGTGCAGTCCCAGATATATATAGAGGCCGCCAGGGCCTGGGGATCACACAGGATCCGGAGCTGGTGCTGATAACAGCGAAATATCCCGTCTACCTCTCTCCTTGGTCCTGGAACAGCGCTACTGATCGCCAAGTAGCCACAAAATATAATAAACCCTCAGCACTTGCTCAGTAGTTTTGTGAAAGTCTCAAGTAACAAGAGACATAAACAAAAAAATCATTTTTCGTGAAGAGCTCCAAAAATAAAATTCTCTAGGGATTAAAAAAAAAAAAAAAAGGAAAATGCCAGCTGATATAATGGAGAAAAATTCCTCGTCCCCGGTGGCTGCTACCCCAGCTAGTGTCAACACGACACCGGATAAACCAAAGACAGCATCTGAGCACAGAAAGGTAAGGGGGGTACCTATATCTCTCTGCAGCCCCTCAAAATTAAGTAGGGACTGGGGGGCTTCTTTCTGTCTAGAAACCCCGGGACGAAACGGCAGATTCCATGGGAACTCAGAACTAATTTTTTTTTTATTTGCAGTCATCAAAGCCTATCATGGAGAAGAGACGAAGAGCAAGAATAAATGAAAGTCTGAGCCAACTGAAAACACTGATTTTGGATGCTCTTAAGAAAGATGTAAGTGGGGAAATGCTGCTCTTTCTTTTAATTAAAAAACAAACACTTCCTCAGCCACTGAGAGTGAAACCCCCCGCCTGCGGGTTCTAGCACTCGCCGGTACTGCGTTCTCCTAGGCGGGAGGGCCCGGCCTTTTTCGCTGCGGTCCCTAGATGTGCATGCGCTCCGTGGCCGGGAGGAGGGACCCCCAGCACTCTGAAGCAGCTGACACGGGGCTCACTTTCCTTCCTTGCCTCCTCCTATGCAGAGCTCGCGGCATTCCAAGCTGGAGAAGGCGGACATTCTGGAAATGACAGTGAAGCACCTCCGGAACCTGCAGCGGGCGCAGATGACGGGTGAGGGCAGCTCGCCGCGCCCCCCTGTGCGGGCGTCCCGCTCGCCTCGCGGTGATTTCTTCCAGACTTCCGCCCGTGGTTGTGAGAGGCATTCAGCTACATTTTACTGCCTTGGCTCACTCTCGCGTTCCCACGGTCTGGGCTTATTTATAGCCACAACTCCAAGTTGTTACTGTTCCGGAAGGGAGGGAAAGAGGTTGCAGCCGCGAGGGTGGCGGGCGGCGGGTAGGGGCGAAAGGACTTAGGACTGTGGCGGTTTGGAACTGCGTGGAGCCTGGGGGTCAACTGGGTTAGCACCCCCTCCCGTTGCAGGAGGGGAAATGAGGCCCGAATGATGGATTGAGAGGCATTGTTCAAGGTCATATCCCGCGCGGGGGTGGGGGTGACATCTGGGGCTGAGATAGGTTTAAATGCAGCGACAGGGAAGGAGTGGCTCGGCTTTGGCTGCCACGCTTGTGTGGAGAGGTGGCTGGTTTCTCATCCAACCTTCCCTGCCAGAGGCAGTTTCACGGGCGCATGGTCAGGGAGGCGCGCCACAGGGACCTCCCAGGGCGGAGGCAGTGGCCACGGGGCCAGGGCCGTTCGGTGACCCGTCTGTGTCCTTCTGCCCCGCAGCTGCGCTGAGCACAGACCCGAGCGTGCTGGGGAAGTACCGCGCCGGCTTCAGCGAGTGCATGAACGAGGTGACCCGCTTCCTGTCCACGTGCGAGGGCGTTAATACCGAGGTGCGCACTCGGCTGCTTGGCCACCTGGCCAACTGCATGACCCAGATCAATGCCATGACCTACCCTGGGCAGCCGCACCCCGCCTTGCAGGCGCCGCCGCCGCCCCCACCAGGACCGGGCGGTCCCCAGCACGCGCCATTCGCGCCGCCACCGCCGCTCGTGCCCATCCCCGGGGGCGCGGCGCCCCCTCCCGGCGGCGCACCCTGCAAGCTGGGCAGCCAGGCTGGAGAGGCGGCTAAGGTGTTTGGAGGCTTCCAGGTGGTACCGGCTCCCGATGGCCAGTTTGCCTTCCTCATTCCCAACGGGGCCTTCGCGCACAGCGGCCCTGTCATCCCCGTCTACACCAGCAACAGCGGGACCTCTGTGGGCCCCAACGCAGTGTCGCCTTCCAGCGGCCCCTCGCTTACGGCGGACTCCATGTGGAGGCCGTGGCGGAACTGAGGGGCTCAGGCCACTCCTCCTCCCAAACTCCCCAACCCACCTCTCTTCCCTCCGGACTCTAAACAGGAACTTGAATACTGGGAGCAAAGAGGACTTTTTTGATTAAGTGGTTACTTTGTGTATTTTTAATTTCTAAAAAGTTACTTTTCGTAGAGAGAGCCGTATTAAGTGACTGACCATGCACTATATTTGTATATATTTTATATGTTCATATTGGATTGCGCCTTTGTATTATAAAAGTACAGATGACATTTCGTTTTTTACACGAGATTTTTTTTATGTGATGCCAAAGATGTCTGAAATGCTCTTAAAATATCTTCCTTTGGGGAAGTTTATTTGAGAAAATATAATAAAAGAAAAAAGTAAAGGCTTTTATGTCTTAGAACTGATTCTTCTAGAATATGTAAAAAGGCTCTTGGTGGAATGTGAATTACATGTAATTGGTAATTCAGGAACTGACTCTTTTCTTATTAAAAGTACATTTTTTTAAATCCATCAAACCTTTCACCAATCCTCCAGGAACTAAAAAGACTAAATTCCATTTATTTTACAAGCCGCCATCTGGTAAGACTTCCCTGATAAACTTGTGGTCAGTCTCTTAAGGGATTTCTAAAAAATGTTTTCAAGTTGCAGTTGGGTAAGTCCGAAGCCCTTGTTCTATTAGCTCCTCCTGAGGAAGACTGAACAGGACTGAATTCACTAAGTTAGTGGATCCAGTTCTATTGCCCATTGCACGTTTAGGGTGGTTCCTGCAGCTCTGCTCTCCTAGGGTAGCTCACCAACTTCCACAGTAAAAACACTTTGGGCTGCTGTGCCTCCTTCAAGTGTTGGGGTCTTCTTCATTAATTAGCCAATCCTTTGGTTCAAATAAGACATTCCCTAGCATGCAAAAGTTTGAAATGCCTCTCTGCACCCTCTTCAAGCAAGCTGAAAAGGTCAACAGATTCCTTCTGCCAAGGGACAGTTAGACTCCCAAGTGGAGGCCGAGCCCAGATGATTAACACCAGACATGTGTTTTTGATAAGTTTCTGTGCTTGGCTCTAATAGAGAAAACATGTGGAGGCTGTGCTGGCAGGCACACAGGCCATCTTCCCCTTTTAATACAAACAGCAAGCGACCCCTTCGCTTGGTCATGCCCCATTTCCAGGCAAGATGTGGGCTCCAGATAGAAGCAAAAGGGTTGTCTCAGGTTTCAGCTCACATAACCCTCCTTAACAAGTCCTAACTCAAAGCGGACAGCTTTAAACTGTGCCAGGATCTGCAGGGAATTTCTTCCAAATCCCATCACAAAGGCTTGTCAGATTTTGTCAGATTTGGCCAGGTGTTTGACTGCATCCAGGTGTTGGGGAAATGAAAACCACGAACCCTGCGAGACCAGACACATCAGCCGCGCTGTGGGTCTGGCGGGCGCGCCCTCCTCCCCAACCGCCGGCCAGTCCTCCTCCCCGCCCCGACCCCTCCCGCCAGCCTCCTCTCACCCCCCTTTTCTTAGACCTTCTTCTGGGAGGAGAAGGATGAGGCGAGAGAGATCAATCTTTGAAGCTTTCCTAACAAAGATAAAGCCAACGATTTTCTGTCTTGTTTCAAAAGCTTTACCTCTCTCTCCCCCGCCCTGCTCTGGCCCTTCCCACAGGCCAGTGTGGAGAGCGGCTCTACCGTAGGAATGATCCGGGAGACAGCCGTTTTCCACTGAGACACCTTCGGACCCAGCTTCCACCCCAGAGGAAGAGATTTGAAAGAGATCATTTTGAATTTGTCTCCTACTTGCCTTAGTTTGTGTGTACATGAAAGGTGTCCAACACACCTTCCGCCAAAGAAACACACACACACCCTTCTTTATCATTTTTCCACGTTTTCCCTCCTGCTTAAACACAAACAAAGTAGCAATTGCTCCATTAAGACACCCACCTCAAGCGCCAGTGTTTCCTTTGGTAAGCCTGTACTCTGGCCTCACTAGGAGCCATTAAGGATCCTGGTAGAAACAATCAGACCTCAGTGTCTTTTTTTTTGTACCAGGAATTCCTTTTACACTGATGTCCTTAAAATTCATTCACGGGAACAAAAAATCTCAACACCAGTTGAAAATTGAATGTCCCTATGTTGAAGGGGAAAAAAGTTTTAAGTGCATTTTTATTAATATCACGGAAAGTATGCTATCTTCCTAGGGAGGGGGACTAAATCAAAGAAGTAAACATCTGTTTTTTTCTTTTTTAAAATTGGTGGTTTGAAAAGATGACTTTTCCCTCTTGAAAGCTGGGTTTAGACTATTTGATTATTGTATTTTAAAAAGGGAGAGGGTGGAGACCCTACTAGGCTCCAAACGGGAAAGGACACTTTCCAGTTCTTGCCCCAGCTATGCCACCAAACTCAGTGTGTCACCTTGGATAAGTCATTTTCCTTCTCGGGGTCATTTCCAAGTCTGGAAAATGAATGGACTTATTTCTAAGACGCTGTACTCTCCTGCACTTTGGCTGTTTCTGGAGTAAGTAGCTGAGGGAGAGGCAAAACTTCAAAACGACTTCAATGATGTTGCCTCCCTGGGGGTCCCTCAGGCCTGGCCTAATTACACGGCCTCGGGCACACCAGCAGCCCCTCTCGCGGGCCCCCGCCAGTTCTGATCGCTCCGGGAGATAAGGCACAGCTCCAAACTGCGTCCGGATGCGGGCCGCGGGCCTAGGCTGCCGCGCGCATTAGCCTCTCAATGGAGACCTTCCGGGGCCCTGGCCCCCAGCCGTCTCCAGCAGCATCCGGAGCGGGAAAGGCGCCGAACTGGAAGGGGGTGGGGATGCTTCTCGGTCAACACGAGAGCCCTCTCCCAGCGCAGAAGCGCGACTCCGGAGGCTCGCCCCGTCCTCGCGCCCCATCCCACCCCACGCGTTTCTGGAATGGGGACCCAGGGGTTTCGCTGGACCCCCTCGTCGTCACCACTGTCCCGGGAAACCTGTCATTAAAGTCAATTAACTT
Organism: Cacajao melanocephalus; assembly: GCA_963573385.1. NCBI lineage: Eukaryota > Metazoa > Chordata > Mammalia > Primates > Pitheciidae > Cacajao > Cacajao melanocephalus. The sequence continues at coordinate 63,558 of CAUYLG010052518.1, read as the reverse complement.
TTCCCACACCCCTTGGCCGGTAACAACCCGCTCCTAGCTTCCTCTCCGACTCCTAAGTGCAACCAGATGGGCCGACAGGCTGCCCCCGCCGCGCGCCCGCCGGGGCGGCCCGGGGGTTCCAGGGAGGCCGCCGGGGCCCGCGGCCCGGGCGGGAGCGGGCCAGGGCGACCACGCCGGGCCAGCCCCGGCGGCCCTGCGGCCAAGGTGGTTTGCTTAGCAGGCCCGGCTGCTTTCTGGCAGGAAATGAATAGCTCCCAGATGAGCTCAGGCAACCTGAGAGGTCGTGAGAACGGCGCGAACCCCCGCCTGTGCAGCCGGCAGCCTGCCAGGCCGCGGGGGGAGCGGGCGGCGGCGGCGGCGGGAGGCCGGGAGGCCCGGCGGGCGGGCGGACGGCGGCGGGGAGAGGGGCGGGAGCCGCTGACACACGAGCCCGCGCCCGCTCCCGCTGACAGGCAGGCCGCCGCCCCCGCTTCCCCCGCCCGGGGCCCCAGCGCCTCCCAAGCAGCAGGCCCAAGCCGCAGAAAGGCGGCCGCGCGGCCCCGCCGGGCCTGGGGGTGGGGCCGCCTGCCAGTGTTTTTCCAGTTCCCCCGGTAGCTCCGGGCTGCATTTAGTAGCTGGGGAAACTGGGCCGAGGCCAGGGCCGGGGCACTAGAGGCCCTCGCGGCCCGCAGAGCCCTACCAGGCGGCAGGCCGCGCCGGGGCAGGAGTGGGCAGAGGGGCTGGGTGAGGCCATCTCAGCCCACAAAGCCGTCCCAAAAAAAGACCTTGCCACCAGATAGCAACCCTGGACGCCTTAAAAAAAAAAAAAAAAAAGAAATTCTCATTTTTGAAAATCTTGAGCACCTACTGAGTGCTCAGCAGGCCCAAGAAGATAACGCTAATTCCCACCAGCCTCTGCCCCACCGAGCTCTCTGTGTAGCTGGGGAGATCCACAAACACCCCAGTGACTCATCCCAGGCTTGATGTGCTAAGTGCCAAAACTGAAGTTTAAACAAAGGGCACCTAGAACAGAGAGATTAATTCTGATGAGAGGAAACCAGGCCAGGGAGGTTTTTTCAGAGTTGGCACTTGAAGCCGAGAGGTGAAAGATGAGTTCAACAGGAAGAGTTAGGAGTCGAAGGGTGAGGGAAAACGCAGAGATGAACACATATGCGTCCAGTTTGGGGAAATGTCAGTATGTCTACCATGGTGTGGTATATAAGTTTTCAAATGTACAAATTAGCTTAGAGGTCAAAAAAAAAAAAAAAGGATAAGCTCTGCTGCAGTCGTTGGCTTAAACGCAATATAGCCCAGGGGTTAGAAGCACATGATCTGGCTCCTGGCGGCTTGGCTTAGGTTTTGAGCCCAAGGGAAATGATTGAACTTCTCCCTGCCTCAATTTTGTAGCTGTGTCTCATTTGTAACTTAGGGCTCCTCAAGGTAGTGAAGATGAAATGAGTACATGCACTTAAAGCATTTAGAGTAGTGCTGTCAGCTGCTAGGATTCTGAAACCACCACAGTGAGGGATGTTCACCGGACAAGAAAGGCAATCTTAGCCTTTGCCCAGTGATTGCAGGATCTGCTTGTAATTGCACCAGGCCCTACGTGAAAGGACCACGGCTTCTTCCTTAGTTTCTGAATTTCATGCATTCCTTTGATAATTATTGAACCAGGCACTATGGAAATAAAGGGAGAAGAAAGCTATGGTCTCGCTAACTATAAAGCTGTCTGGTAGGGAAGACAGCTTAAAAACAAGAACATTGCTCTGTGTTAAGTGCCATAAGGGAAGAGTTATGCACAGTGATGGTACAAAAGAAGATCATGTGCCACAACAGGTAACTTTTTGGTCCTCCAAATTTTAATTAATCCTTGTGATCATTCATAGAAATTGCTGGCATGGTCAATAAATAGAGAAATTTCATCTAAGACAGGTTATTCTCAAATGATTAATGTCAAGGTTAATCATTTTGCAATACTAATACCTTCTGAATGAGCATAATTATCTAGATGTGATCAAGGAACTGGACTGAGAGTCAGGAAATCTGAGCCCTGATCCAAATGGACTGCCACCTATGAGATGTTGGGCAAGACTCCTTGCATCTCTGGGCTTCAATCTCCTCACCAGCACAGTGATAACGTTAGACCGGGAAGTCCCTGAAGTCCTTTCAGCTCCACAGTCTGTGAGTCCCTACCCTCAGTGTGCTTCTGTGTGCCTTTCCAGTTTGACACGTGCTCTGTGGCTCTAACAACCCATATCAGGCATATTTCAGAACTTTCAGCCAAAGCCCTGGTGTGATTGTGACAGCCAAGTATTTTCATCTGCAGTTAAAGATGTGGAGACTGAGACCTGAAGGATGGGCGTTAAAGTTCACAGTCACAATAAAATAGCCCACGTAGGCTGGGTGCGGTGGCTCACACCTGTAATCCCAGCACTCTGGGAGGCCGAGCCAGGTCGATCACCTGAAGTCAGGAGTTGGAAACCAGCCTGGCCAACATGGTGAAACCCCATCTCTACTAAAAGAATACAAAAATTAGCCAGGCGTGGTGGCGGGCTCCTGTAATCCCCAGCTACTCGGGAGACTGAGGCAGGAGAATCACTTGAACCCGGGAGGCAGAGGTTGCAGTGAGCCGAAATCGCACCACTGCCCTCCAGCCTGGGTGACAGAGTGAGACTCTGTCTCAAAAAATAAAATAAAATAAAAATAGCCCACATATTAGATTCTTGGAAATCTGCCTTGTTAGTGAGAATTGTATCCACTGCAAAGCACATCAAAGGAAGACTGCATCTGACAGAATTTGCTCACATATTTGCCACTGAGACATTATGTTTGCTGTGATATCAGAGCAGCAAGAGTTAAAAATACCACTTTCTCTCTTCATCCTAAAAAATTTCCCACCATCCTTTTCACTTGCTCACTTCTTTTCTGAAAAATGAATGGGATCTGTTGGTTCTCAGGACTCTCTCCATTTAAGAAATATATTTCCCCAACTGGGCCAGGTGCAGTGGCTCACACCTGTAATCCCAGCACTTTCAGAGGCAAAGGCAGGAGGATTGCTTGGAGCCAAGAGTAGTTCAGGACCAGTCTGGGCAACATAGCGAGACCCTCATTTCAACGGGAAAAAATATATATATATATTTCCCCAACTAGCTAGAGTTTTTCCACTAGTACATTCGCTGAATTAAGTAAGCTAATGGAGCTAGTCTGGCTAAAGAAGAATGTCAATCTGAATTAGTGGAAAATCTGAGTTTTAAATCTCTATTAGGAAAAGTAGTAACTTTGCAAATACTTGCAGTGAGACTGAATTCATAGCTTTCCTAAAACTAATGCATTAAAGTCATTTAAAGAATGTATTATCTTATGAAGCAGGTTAAAAGTGGCTCTGGCAATATTATTTGTACTGTAAATCTTCCTTAAAATAATCAGAGGAGCCAGAGTGCAGCCCAAGTAAATAACTGCAATCTAAACTAATAATAATCCTTTACTGTAGCTATTCGTCCTATGTTCTAATTTGTCTTTAGTCAAGCAGGGATCAATACATTTTTTTCTTAAAAGTCCAAATATAACTTAATGATAGCCATGGTTATTTAAGGAACACTATTTGTTTCTTACATATTTTGTTTTTCATGGATGTGATCGTTTTCATGTTCAGCTAATTTGACTAGTTTTGTCATCAGTGTCAGACGTGAAATTTGTAACGAGTTTACAAAAAACTCCAGCCTAGAGAAAAACTATTGCAATTGACAAACCCTACCCCAGACTTTATGTTTTTTATACCATTGTCTTTCCTCTTAGCTTTATGGTTATAAAATTTGTCTCTGGTCAGGCACAGTGGCTCACCTGTAATCCCAGCACCTTGGGGAGCCAAGGTGGGCAGATCACTTCAGGTCAGGAGTTGGAGATCAGTTTGGCCAATATGATAAAACTCCATCTCTGCTAAAAATACAAAAATTAGCTGGGCATGGTGGCATGCACTTGTAATCCCAGCTACTTGGGAGGCTGAGGCAAGAGAATCACTTGAACCCAGAAGGTGGAGGTTGCAGTGAGCCAAACTGTGCCACTGCACTCCAGCCTGGGCAACAGTGAGACTCTAAATACATAAATAGTCCCTCAAACATCAAAATTTAAAACAAGAACATGATTGCTTAACAGGACCAGGAGAGGTAAGGTGGCACACACTTGTAGTCCCAGCCACTGAAGAGACCAAGGGGGAGCAGGAACAAGGGGGGAATCAGGAGTTCTGGGCTGTAGGATACTACGCCTGTCACATGTTTGCACTAAGTTCAACATCAATAGAGTGACTTCCTGGGAGCAAGGGACCACCAAGTTGCCTAAGGAGAAGTAAACTGGCCCAGATTAGAAGCAGAACAGGTCAGAACTCCTGTGCCGATCAGTAGTGGGATTGTGCCTGTGAATAGCCACTGCACTCCAGCCTGGACAGCATAGCAAGACCCTTCTCTTTAAAAAAAAAAGCAAAACGAAAACAAAAACTGCAGTGTGTCAAATTTGTTTCAGAGCAACTGCCATAAGTGACATTTAAGATGCATTAACAGCTACCAGAATCGTTTCCTGGGATAATACAAGGAAACATCTGGTGTAAGTTTTTCACTTAATTCTTCCCCCATTTTCACAGATAAGTGTAAAAGTGCATTTCTTCATTTTAGTGAATACTCAATAGACATCCAGAGTGCAGAACGGGATAGAAAACTTGAAGGAGGCTTCTCACACCCCAGATTTGTAAAGAACAAATGCTCTGGAGGGCACAAGTTACTCTTTCCTGTGTTCTGTTCCATAATTAGGACGTTACGATTATGTTCATACAAATAGAATCTTGAAGGATCCTAAGACTCTACATATTATTATTAATCACTATTATTATTACTTTATTAAGTAACTGTGGAATTAGCCACTAATACATTTCAGGTGAGAACAACATTCAAAAAAATGATGAAAATAAAGACTTTTTTTGTGTTATTTTGGTTTTGTTTCCTCGTTGTGGAGCTGGGGAAGGCCCAGGTTGAAGGGGAAGAGCAATCACGTAATTGTCTCCAGAGCTGTGGAGTTCCTTGACTGTGTTTTGTGATCTCTTTCAGATTTCATTTTGAGTTCAGAACAGGGAGAGTCCATCCAAAGAAGACACATTTTGAGGCCAGGAACAGTTCAAAAAGGATGACTTCAAATGTTTTAAGTAATCAATTATCTTAAGATAGCTGTCAGTTGCTAGCTAGAAGATGGGCTGAATTCAACTTAATTTTTTTTTTTTTTTTTTTTTGAGACAGAGTCTCACTCTGTTGCCCAGACTGGACTGCAGTGGCACCATTTCAGCTCACTGCAACCTCTGCCTCCCTGCTTTAAGCGATTCTCTTGCCTAAGCTTCCCAAGTAGCTGAGATTACAGGCATGCACCACCACACCCAGCTAGTTTTTTTATTTTTAGTAGAGACTGGGTTTCACCAGGTTGGCCAGGTGGTCTCGATCTCCTGAACTCATGATCCACCCGCCTCAGCCTCCCAAAGTGCTGGGATTACAGGTGTAAGCCACTGTGCCTGGCTGAATTCAACTTAATTTTTAAAAAGCCCAGTTTCTATGCTTGGCATACAACCTCCAGGCAGGGTCCAGGTCTCAGCTCAGTACTTGCTCTCCTCTGAGGGGACCCTCTCAGCATGTCCCTCTCTCCCTGGATAATTGTTCCATATTAAATAAACACCCCTCTACATGCAGCCTCTCTGTAAACGCCTCATTTTCTGGTCTGCTTTGCTTTTGGACCTGGTGGGCGGATGATGACGCTGAGTGTGGATGGCTAGGGAGCGTGGGTACCACGGGCTAGGGAGTGTGCCTCTGGACTGGACATTCCCTGCCTCCGTATACCCTTGCGCAGCCATTGCTCCTCCTTCCTGAGATAAAAATCTGTCGGTGCCATCCAGCACTCCCACTTTTTCGATTCCTGGTCCTTGTCATCTCCTGACCTCCCCTTAAGCCTGCCTCCTCCTGGCTCCATCCCTTCCCCCTTTCTCGGGGTCTGTGCTCCGGATTCTGTCCTCATTCTCTTCACCAACGATGTGGCCCACAAAGCATCTGCTATTCCTAAACCTTCAACCTCCTGTACCTTCTTTACTTTTCTCCCTCAGCTTATCAGCACATTTATTTCTCTGCAATCCTTAAGAGCCACCCTGCGACTTCTCTCTTCCCTTCTCACAGAGAATGCCTGAATTTTGCTCGTGGCCTGCATGGCCTCACGCCTCTCTCCTCCCCACCCATGTAGCCAGCCTCGCTCTGGGTCCCGCACTCTGCCGACAGGCTCTGGCCTGGATGACTCAAGAACAAACTAGATGGTCATTTTTCTGTCCTCTCCTCTGTTCGCATTTGTAAAGTGCTGACCATGTTGAAACTCCATCCTCGAAATCCCCTCCTTCCTAACCCCCTCCAGCATGTTTTTCTTCTGAGTTCTTCCAACCTTTTCAGAAATTTCTCAATACCCACTATGGGATTCTCTCCTTTTATCTTGTATCAGTATCTTTGTTCTCTTGTCACTCAGCCACCCATAGCAGTGATGAGATCTACATGCCCAAATGTGACTACCCAGTCTGACATTTTCAACCCATAATTCTTTCCTGAGCTCCCAAGCCACGGACTCAGCTGCCCACAGGACATCTCCACATGCATGGAAGTTAGCATATCTCAAACTTAATTCCATGACCCCAGCCCTCATCCCTACAGAATGCCCCTACCCCTATCTCACTAGGCTCAATGCGTCTTGCTTAAACTCACCCTGTATCTCATCCCTGTACCTGTCTGATGAATCTCAACCCCATTTCACTGCCTTGGTACAGGAGTTTCAAGCTTTTTGCTTTCATCTTCCCCAGACTGATCTCCCCAACTCCAGCCTTGCCTTCCTGCAATCCACTATCCATGATCCAGTCCAAACAACCCTGTCTCTGTTAGAAGATGTCCCAGGGCTGCCTGCTGCTTTCGTGAATGGGGAAACTGACATGCTTTGCTCCCAGCCTACTCTCCTGCCTCATTCCCTGCAAGCAGGCCTCATCCCACCCTCCTTCTACCCATGTGCCAAGCTACCTCAGTGCCCCAGCCCTCCGCGCTCTTTGGTTTCTGTCCCTTTGCAGTTTTCGTTCCTGTGCTGGAAGTTTCCCTCCTCCACATCTCTACCCAGAGACCTCCTACCTCACATGTCCTTCAAGACTTGGCTCTGTCTGCTCCGGGAATCACACCCTGCCCAGTACCCTGCTCTGACCCTTCCCCACCCCTCCCGCCCTCTCCCTGGAACATTGTTTGTCTGTTTTTTAAGACGGAGTCTCACTCTGTCGCCCAGGCTCTCCTGACTCAGCCTCCTGAGTAGCTGGGATTACAGGCATGTACCACCATATCTGACTAATTTTTGTATTTTTTTTTTAAGTAGAAACGGGGTTTCGACATGTTGGCCAGGCTGGTCTCAAACTCTTGGCCTCAGGTGATCCTCCCTCCTCGGCCTCCCAAAGTGCTGGGATAACAGGCATGAGCCACCACACCCAACCTCCCTGGGACATTTGACACAGCACTGTTGACATTGGCCTGTAGTGTTGGTTTATCTCTCTCCCCAACTCAGGCTATGCATGTTTTGGAGGCAAAAATGATGTACTTCTCTGTGCCCCCAGCACCTGGCATAGTGGCTGACATACAGAAGTCATTCAGGAAGCTGTATACTACTAGTGTGGTAAGAACAGTTGATACTTGAAGGTTCACAGAATGTTTCCACAAACACCATTTCATTTGATCCCTAAAGCAATCCAGACAGGAAAGCAGGGCTGGTGTTGTTATCCTCACATCAAATGTGGATATTTAGGCTTGGAAAGTGTAGATGAACTGGCCAAAGTGACAGCTAGGAAGTGACAGAGGCGGAGTCTCTGGAATCCGCACCTTCTGGCTGTGAGCACCACACTTAAGCTAGTCTCTGTGGTGGCAAGAGAGTCCCTTCCCTGCCACCTGCCAGGGAAAATAAACCTAGTTTCCATCTCTGTGATTCATGCATTTTTGCTGCATATATGACCAGAACCAATTTGCTGGAAATCTTTTCTCATCCTTGCTTTGCTGGTGTAAAACATGTATAACTAAAGTCTCTTGAGGAGTGGGGACTGCAGGTACCTTTCTCCTATCTCTTAAATGGCACAGAATTAATGTAATCATTTTTTGTTTGTTTGTTTTTTAAAGACAGAGTTTCACTCACTGCCCAGGCTGGAGTGCAGTGGTGCAATCTCGGCTCATTGCAACGTCAGCCTCCCAGGTTCCAGCGATTCTCCTGCCTCAGCCTCCCAGGTTCCAGCGATTCTCCTGCCTCAGCCTCCTGAGTAGCTGAGATTACAGGCACATGCCACCACACCTGGCTAATTTTGTATTTTTAGTAGAGACAGGCTTTCACCATGTTGGCCAGGCTGGGCTCGAACTCCTGATCCACCCACCTCAGCCTCCCATGATGCTAGGATTACAGGTGTGAGTCACCGCACCCAGCCAATCAAATTCTTTCAACATAAAGATTAATAATCCTCAGCAAAAGTGATTTGCCAGGTATTTTTCAGAGTCAAAAATTCTGTACAGAGAACGGGAAAATAAATCCTAAACTTTCAGAAGGAAGAAAAGTATCCAATTTTGAAGATCCTATTTGTGAGGCTGGTTGAAAAAGACTTGTCTGTTATAGGTGAATGAGTCACGATATGACCCAGAGAAAGCAGTAAGGAAAAGCATATAAGGGTGTAACAAGTGAATTCCAAAGTACTGGCTAAGGGTGAGGCACACCAGAAAAGCCACAAACACAGTGTGGCTGTTTGTCACAAAATCAATACAATCTCTGTAAGCAAAGTGTTCTCCATCCACAAAACAGTTGCTGACTCCAGATAAAATTTTTTTAGCTTTTTCTGCCCGTCTGTGACTGCTGGTACTTTGTATTTCACTTTTGCGACAGATCAAAATAAATATTACCTGAGGGGTTTCTTTAGAAGAGACCACAACTCCTTCAGGTCACCTGCAGCCAGGATGCAGTGCCTGATGAGAAGGGCACCCTGTGCTGGTGTGGGTCACTGGCCCACAAAACAGTTCCCAGCGAGGCTGGCTCTTCATTCATGCACCAGGGATTAGTGCAGCTTCTGCTCTGTTCCAGGCACGATTCCAGGTGCCAGAGTTTCTACAACAAACAAGACAGGCAAAGCTGTGGCTCTCAAGAAGCTCTTATTCCACCATCAGGAAGAAAACAAATACATGAAGGAGAGAATGGGCCAGGTGCAGTGGTTCATGCCTGTAATCCCAGTGCTTTGGGAGGCCGAGGCAAGCGGATCATGAGGTCAGGAGATCGAGACCATCCTGGCCAACATAGTGAAACCCATCTTTACTAAAATACAAAAAAAAAAATAGCTAGGCATAGTGGTGTGTGCTTGTAGTCCCAGCTACTCCGGAGGCTGAGGCAGGGGAATCACTGGAACCCAGGAAGTGGAGGTTGCAGTGAGCTGAGATTGCACCATTGCACTCCAGCCTGGTGACAGAGCGAGACTCTGTCTAAAAGAAAAAAAAAATTAGCTGGGCACAGTAGCAAACACCTGTAGTCCTAGCCACTCAGAAGGGTGAGGTGGGAGGATCACTTGAGCCCAGGAATGAGGCTGCAGTGAGCTAAGATCGCGCCACTGCATGCCAGCCTAGGCAACAAAGTGAGACCGGGTCTCAAAGCAAAAATAAAAGCAGGGAAAGTAAACTCATGGGAAATTCTGCGAAGAACCAAAACAGGATGTTGCGATGGATGGGGTCAGAAGTGGGGGTGGGGTCTAATTTAGAACGGAATGAGAAGGAAAGCCTTACTGAGGAGGTAACACCTGAACCCAGGAAGGCCAGTGAAACAAAGCTGATCTAACAAAATGCCCATCCTGATTTTGAAGAACTAGTAGATGATGGTGGAAAATGTCGCAAGGTTCAGAAATTGGAGCAGTGTCATTTGCTGCTGTTTTTATGATCACACAACTACTAAATCCTCTCCACAGTCTGCAAAGCACTTTAAATATTTGAAGTGGAAGCAAATTCAGAGACAGCAAACTTCATCTCTTTGTTGTTTGTTTGTTTGTTTGAGACCAAGTCTCACTCTTGTTACCCAGGCTGGAGTTCAATGGCGTGATCTCGGCTCACCGCAACCTCTGCCTCCAGGGTTCAAGTGGTTCTCCTGCCTCAGCCTCCCGAGTAGCTGGGATTACAGGTGCCCGCCACCAGGCCCGGCTAATTTTGTGTTTTTAGTAGAGATGGGGTTTCTCCATGTTGGTCAGGCTGGTCTTGAACTCCCAACCTCAGGTGATCTGCCCGCCTTGGCCTCCCAAAGTGCTGGGATTACAGGCATGAGCCACTGGGTCTGGCCTTTAATCTCTTTGTTTGCCGCATGAAGAAATGGTTCTGGCCCTGGTTGGCTTTGCATTCATGTGCTCATTCCATAGGCATCCTCTGAGCTTTTGCCTCGTGCGCAGTGGTGGGCAGGGAACCACAGGGGATACAGAAATAAACAAAATTCCAAAGGTCTTCAAGGAGATCACAGTCTAGCAGGGAACACATTATCTAAGCCACAGAGGAGGAAAAAAGTGCTGAAAGCAGTCATCCCACAACTAGCAGGGGGCATGCCTGGACTCCGGACTTCTCATCTGGGACTTTTTCTGTTGCTTGCTTGCTTTTCTTTCTTTCTTTCCTTCCTTCCTTCCTTCCCTCTTTCTTTCCTTCTTTTCATTTCTTTCTCTTCCTTCCTTCCTTCCTTTCTTTCTTTCTATCTCTCAGCTTTGTATTTTCTGTTACTTCCACCTAGAAAACCTCCCTGTGTCCCCAGGCCATCCTCACCAGTCCACTTGGCTAATACGTAGCCTTCAGGTCTCAAATTAGATGGCTGCCTCCCAAACCTTGCCTGAATCTCCTCTTCCTGAATTTCCTTCGGCTGTGCCCTCACTCTGTGCTATGGTGCCATCAGCATTGGCCCATCAGACCTCTCATCACATGGACCTATGAGCTGTCCTTCAGGGTCACACTGCAACCTCAGGACCTGCCACAATGCCCGCCACACAATAGGGGCTCTATAAAGTTCTGTTAACCAAGTAGGCAGATAGACAACTGTATTGACCACGCTGCCGCCACTTTCACCGCGATGCAATCTTTTCTCCTCTCCTCTCCTCTCCTCTCCTCTCCTCTCCTCTCCTCTCCTCTCCTCTTCTTTCCTCTCCTCTCCTCTCCTCTCTTCTCTTTTCTCCCTTCCCTTCCCTTCCCTTTTCTTTTCTTCTTTCTCACCTCCCTGCCTCCTTTTCCCACCTCCTGGCACCTCCTCAGACTCCAGTATACCTACTTGCCTCGCCAGGGCTCCACCCAGACCTCCCTCCCTGGAAGTAACAGAGACTATTCACACTGTGCACATCCACCTCCTAGTCTGAGGCGTCCTGGCTGAGAAGCAACAGGACACCTGAGAAATGCCCTGTCTCAGCCTGTTTCTCTCTAACTGGATCCCTTTGCAAGAGACTGGGGCATTGTCTCTCTTACCCTAATCACAGATCAGCAGCCCCAGAGAGCTCCATGATGGACCCTGGAAACCTAAACCGTATCTTACTGTCTATAGTAACATGACTTTGTGCTGTTCTCTGTCTTCATTAGTATGACTCTAGAACCCCGGCTCCTTAGCAGTTTCCCAAGTCCTCTCAGTACCCACTCACACACGAGACCAGGAGGGAATACCTGGCTGTGTTAGGGAAAGAGAATATGGGTGACTTTTTCCCTTTCATTTTCCAAATACTCTGCAAAGTAATTATTCTATTTCTATATCCAAAATGTTTACATTTTAAAAAAACGAGTCTTTGGCTGGGCGCGGTGGTTCAAGTCTGTAATCCCAGTACTTTGGGAGGCCAAGGTGGGAGAATCACCTGAGGTCGGGAGTTCGAGACCAGCCTGACCAACATGGAGAAACCCCATCTCTACTAAAAATACAAAATTAGCAGGGCATGGTAGCCCCTGATCCCAGCTACTCAGGAGGCTGAGGCAGGAGAATAGCTTGAACCTGGGAGGAAGAGGTTGCGGTGAGCTGAGATCGCACCATTGCACTCCAGCCCGGGCAAGAAGAGCAAAACTTCATCTCAAAAACAAATAAATAATTAAATAAATAAATAAAAATGAGTCTTTGACATCAGCTTGGAGAACATATTTTCCTCTTCTGAATGCCAGTTATACGGATAGTCAGTACAGTTCAGCTCAGCATGTAATTACCCTCTTCCTAAGTCGTGAGTATCTTTGTTGGGTCTCTCACGGCTGGACTGTCACACGGAGACAATTCGCTGCTTTTCTCTGCATCTCTCTACTAAGATCATCCCAGTGGCTGCTCATAACTTAGTGTTTGGCTCCTTTGCTCAGGCCTCAGGTTTTGAGGCAGCACTGGCCTTCCACTTGGGTACTGAGGAAAAGGCTCTCCTCCTTCTCGGCCCTGCCTGAACTCCAGTTCCACTCTCTTCCCTGAACTTGATGACTAGCAAGTAACTCAGTCTCTGAATTCAGCTCTCTGGTGGATTAAGTGGGAGGCAAATTTGTTGTCACTCTGCCAGTCAAGAGGCTGAGTTTTTCTCCTCCCCTTGATTCTGCTCTGGCCCTCTGACTATTTTAATGAACAGAAGGTGAGAAGTGATGCTGGGCCAGTTGCAGGTATAAGCCTTAAGAAGGCCTGGGAGATTTTGCTTTTGCTCACTGGAGAGCCCTGAGCCGCCATCTAAGAAGTCAGTTATGGATAGACCATGTGGAGCAGCCACATGGAGAGAGAGAGGCCTGGTTATCCCAGCATCACAGCTGAGCCCAGCCTGCCAGCCATCATTGCCAAGGCACCAGGCATGAAGAAGCCATCTTTGGTGTTGCAGCTGGTGGAATCTCAGGACGACTGCAGCATAGCCAATGCCATGTAGAGCAGAAGAGCCTCCCGGCTGAGCCCACTTAACCCTCAGCATGATGAGAGATAATAAAACGTGGTTGTTTTAAGCCTATCAAAAGCTGGCTCCCAACTATCACCAACACAACCTATTGGTGAGACAAAGCTGAGCTCATCGTTTATTTCTGTAAGGGAGAATGCCACATGGCAAAGCTTTGGCAGTGTTTCCAATGGGAAAAGGAAGGTCAGAATGCACTGATAATTGGGAGCTTGGTTTAAGGCAGTCTTTCATTATGGGGACTTGATCAGGACTGGGCAAGAATCAGCATGCAACAATCCAAAATTGGTGGAAACAGCTAAGTAAGGATTTCGAGATGAAGGATTCACAGAATCTTAGGGCATAAACTGTGTGTGGTTGTTTTCCATTGAATGGTTGATGGAAAGTTTCTTTAATGAACAATCAAACCGCTTACCTGGGCAGGAGACACCTGGAAAAGTAGAGTCATACTAATGAAGACAGAGAAACAGCATAAAGTCGTGTTAGTGTAGACAGTAAGATATGGTTTAGGTTTCCCGGGTCCAGGCAGAGCATGGAGCTCGCTGGTTTTGGTTCTCAAGCCACTAACTTTTGCAATGCTTTGTCACACAGCAATTAGCAATCTAGACATTTCTCTAACTTTTCACTTCTCAATATTTCTATATTTCTCAATCCATTCATTCATCAAATACTTGCTGTATACCTATTATGTGCCAGGCACTGTGCTAGGCTGGTGATACAAAAGAGAATAAGATAGACCAGATCCTTGCTTTCTTGGTGCTTAAATTGTCATCAGGAGGAGATAGACAATAAACCATTAAACCAAAAAATTAACAAGATAATTTCTACACTGATGAAGAGTTCTGAGGAAAATAAAATAGAGCAATGGAATAGAGTTTTGGGGGGCAGTGGAGGGTGGGGACAAGAAGATAGAGCTGTGTGAGAAACAATAGTCAATGCTGCTCATGGTGGTTTATGCCTGTAGTCTCAGCTACTAGGGAGGCTGAGGGAGGAGGATGGCTTGGGCTCAGGAGTTTGAGGTTGCAGTGAGCTATGCTTGTACCACTGCATTCCAGCCTGGGTAATAGAGGGAGACGAAAGGGAAGGGGAGGGGAGGAGAGGGAGGGGAAAGGGAAGGGGAAGGGGAAGGGCAAGGAGAAGGAGAAGGAGGAGAGAAGGAAGGAAGGAAGGAAGGAAGGAAGGAAGGAAGGAAGGAAGGAAGGAAGGAAGGAAGGAAGTCGGTCAAAATAGTCCTCTTGAGCAGACAACATCTGAGTTGGATGATATGCGAAAGGTAGAAAAAGCCAACCAGGTAAAAATCTAGGGTGAGAATATTACAGACGGGGGGCACAGCTCAGCCACAGTCCCTGAGGCAGGCAGAAGCTTGGTGTGCTAGAGGAACAGGAAGGCCATGTGCCTGAAACACGGCGGCCAAAGAGAATGTGTTACAAGTTGTGCCCAGAAAGGCTGGCAAAGGTCAGTTCACAGAATACCTTGAAGGTCATCACAAGGAATTTGCACTTGAGTCTAAGTGCAGTGGGGAGCCCCTGGAGCAGCACTGCCTAAAAGAAATAAGATGTACCTGGGGGGTGGAGGTTGCAGTGAGCCGAGATCACACCACCACACTCCAGCCTGGGCAACAGAGCGAGACTCCATCTCAAAAACAAAAAAAAGAAAAAGAAAAATAAGATGTGAGCTAGGTATGCAATTTTAAATTGTCTAGTAGCCAAACTTTTTAAAAAAGAGAAAACAAGGTAGATTTAATTTTAATTATATATTATATTTCACCCAATATATCAAGATAGTACGATTTTGACATGTAACCCATATACAACATTATCAATAGGATATTTCACATTCTTTTTTTTTGGTACTACGTCTTTGACATAGGTTTGGATGGTATACTTACAGCGCATCTCAATTCACAAAGCCCCCTAGCCACATTTCAGGTGCTTAACAGACACCTGTGGTCAGCGGCTACCAAACTGGCCAGCTCCCCACTAGAGGGTTTAAGGATCATTATCCTCCCAAGTAGGTAAAAACTGTTTTTCATTTCTTCTTTTACTTCCTACCTATCTGCCATTATCATTCATCAAGAACCTATAGAATTCCATAAAAGTACCTTCCCATCTATCTCATCCTCTTTACCCCAGCTCAAGTGTCTTCAGTATTTTGTACATCATTTATTACTACATCATCTGAATTGAGCTTTTTGCCTTTTGTCTACCTCCTCCAATCTCTCTCCACCAGGTTACTGGGGTGTTCCACAAAAGCAGAGATCCCACCATCTCCTGTTTCCTCTTCAAAATCTTCTGTGGCTCCCACTACCTGCTGAAGTTCAAACACGGAGGCCCCCAAGACCTCATAAAACAGTTCCACCCTCCTTTTTGTTTTTTTCTTTTTTCTTTTTTCTTTTCTTTTTTTTTTTTTTTTTTTTTTTTGAGACAGAGTCTTGCTCTGTCGCCCAGGCTGGAGTGTGGTGGTGTGATCTCGGCTCACTGCAACCTCCACCTCCTGAGTTCAAGCAATTTTCCCCAGTCAGCCCCTCCAGTAGCTGGGATTACAGGCGCACACAACCACACCTGGCTAATTTTTGTATTTTTTAGTAAAGACTGGGTTTCACCATGTTGGCCAAGGTGGTCTTGAACTCCTGACCTCATGATCCACCCACCTCAGCCTCCCAAAGTGCTGGGATTAGAAGTATGAGCCATTGTGCCCAGCCTCCACCCTCCTTTTAACCTTCTTTCCCACTGCCCCCTTTATGTGACACAGTAAAACCCAGGTCTCAGCTTGGTCCATTTCATCACACTTAGCCCAATGACTTATGAAATTAATGTTATTTTATTTCCCAAAATATTCTTAAACACCATGGAACAATTGTAGCCAAACACTGAAAGCTTTTAGGATCTGTTTCTGTTTCTTACTATTTCTGTTAATAATAATTTTCCTCTCCAGAAAAAAGTGTTTTATATTTTGTCTTATTTGATAATTTTTATTTCATATTTTTTTTTAATCTTAAGAGCAATTCCAGTGATCCACAACATTTGGATATGAGATGCCTACTTGTTTAATTTCTCAGTATTTGTCATTCCACAAGAAAACTCCTAACAAAAGTGATGCAAAAAATGTCGGTAATCAGCCATCATACAGGGTGCATGTGTGTGTATGAAAATTGAAGCTAGGTCAGGTGCAGCGGCTCCCACCTGTAATCTCAGCACTTTGGGAGGCTGAGACAGGTGAATTGCTTGTGGTCAGGTGTGAAACCCTGTCTGGTAAACATGGTGAAACTCTGTCTCTACTAAAAATAAAAAATTAGCCCGGCCTAGTGGCAGGCACCTGTAATCCCAGCTACTCGGGAGGCTGAGACAGGAGAATCACTGGAACCCAGGAGGTGGAGGTTGTAAGGAGCTGAGATCTCGCCATTGCACTTCAGCCTGGGCAACAAGAGCGAGACTTCATCTCAACAAAAAAAAGAAAGAAAAAGAAAGAAGAAAAAGAAAGAAAGGAAGAAAGAAAAGAAAGAAAGAAATTGAAGCTAAAGCATACTTAATTTTGTTTGAGCAACCTTTGACATCACTTCAAATTATAAGAAACACTATGGGATATTGAAAGTGTAGGCTGGGAATCTTTAAAATCCTCTTTGTCTTTAGTTAACGACCTTATAAAAGCATCTTGGCTGCCATCTTTGAAGTACGGTTGAAAGGTTGGTGTTTTTCTTTTTCCCCTTCCTTAGTCGAAAAATTTAAGTAACTGAAGATGTAATTATGTATACTCTACTTCAAAAGAGCCATCAATAAACAATTCACGGGATGTCCACATGCCAGTGATGTTACAAGCTGCTCTTAACTGTGGAAGTGAGATTTAACTCCTGAATTAGACTGGGCATAAATTGAGTCGTAGATTACTATTGAAGGAAGTTTGCATTTGCATCTCTAAAAATTAATGTTTAAAGACAAGTGTCTCATAGGCTTGTTTCATCTGGAATTCCCACTCCCTAAGTTTGTCTGACAACTTGATTTTAGTTTCACTTGGGTGTCTACTTTAGTCCTTTCCATATATTTGATATAATTGAAGATCTAATTGCAAACACTTTTTGCTTGGCTAATAGGCACATAAAGGCAGTTGTTCTCCTTGCTACACAACCTAGTTTGGGGCTTTGCTGAGAAAACTCAAACAAAGCTCAATAAAGCTCAGGGCTACCCAGGCTGTCTAGAGCTCTGTTCTCCATCTTTTTTCTCCCTCCTCCCGACACTAAATTCTTACTGAACACCTACTGTGTGCTGTGACTGTAGAGAGATGAATGAGACACTGGGCCATCAAAAGAGTCTCCAAAATTTGGGTGTAAATAATCAAAATAAAATAGGGGCCTTCTGAGGTGATTCAAGCAAAGTAAGTGCTTCTTCTTTAAAAGACTGAGGATTCCAGGTGGCCTGTAGGCAGTGCAGTTGGAGAACTAGAGGACAGGTTAGACGAGGCTCCAGGGCTGGTTGTGATTGAAAGAGGGTGGGCAGAGCCATGCCAGGTCTGACTGGTTTCGTGTGCTAATGAGTCACAGCCACCAATCAGTCTTTATCCAAGAAAAGCTGCCTCGTTAAATCCCCTGGAGGGGACCAGGTGGAGCCAGAAGAACCTGACCTGGAGATGGGCCCTGCTCCAACCCACCATGACCTTGGCAATGTCACCTGCTGTCATTTAAAAATGGGAGCGTGGGATCATATGGTTCCTCCAGCTTGAGACCAGAGTCCTCTGAACTGCTGTCCTTGGATGCCTGCCCCTTGAACGGGGATCAGGCTGTGCCCACAAGGTGAACTATGGAACCATTTATGCCAGCCATTGCAGGTAGAACATGATGGTTATGATTCATGAGTCACAGGTATACGTGGTCTGTCCGAAGACACAGAACCTCTTTAAGCCTCCACCATTTATCCACCCTTGTCCCCAGTCTCTGCCCAGTCCTGTGTCCTACCTCCTTTGTCTCCTCCCTGACTGGTTCATGTTTTAATCATTCATTCATTCGACGAATACCTTTAGCACCTATGGTATACTAGGCACTATATTGGGTACTAAGCCCTATTCCCAACCCCACTCTGGGGTGAAGTTTCTAAGTGGAAAGGGAGAAAGAAAAGGCAGGTAGGGGTCCTAGACACTGTGCCATCCCATGCTGTCAGGCCTGTCCAGGAATCTGATGTTCAGCTACTACTGTAAAGACAGATCTCCAGGCCTGGTGCGGTGGCTCACGCCTGTAATCCCAGGACTTTGGGAGGTCGAAGCAGGCAGATCGCTTGAGTCCAGGAGTCCTAGACCAACCTGGGCAACATGGGGAAACCCCATCTCTACAAAAACACACAAAAAAATTAGCTGAGCATGGTGGCATTGCACCTGTAGTCCCAGCTACTTGGGAGGCTGAGGTGGGCAGATTGCTTGAACTCAGGCTGCAGTGAGCCAAGATTGTGCCACTGCACTCCAATCTGGGTGACAGAGTGAGGTTGTTTTTGTTTGTTTTTGTTCTGTCAATAAACAACGACCACAACAAAAACCCAGCTCTCCAGCTCTGGGGTTAGGAAGGCCTCATTGGATCTCACGGCAGCAGCCACCTTCTTTCTGGATTTTCTCCAGATTTCCTCGAGTGAGGAGTGAGGAGTGAGGGGAGTTTCTGTGCAGGAGTGTCCCGTCATATGTCAAGCTCAGCCTTTTGAAATTAAACTTGTGGTTCCCCGCCCCCATATCTCCCCCCGCCCTGGCTCACAGGAGTAACCTTCCTTCTCTGACCTAATAAAGCATCTTCAGTCACTCTGGCCACCATATACTCAAGTACATTTGGGTGCGTGGGGAGGAGGCAAATGACCCCTGGAGTGGAAGGGTGGGGGTGGTTGGGACACGTGGAGGCGGCACTGGCTGACCCGCTGAGGACTGAAGCCACAGCAGAAAGCTGCATGGGGTAGGAGAGGGAGAAGGTTAGGGTGTGCTGGAGGGGGGCCCCTGGCAGACCCAGACAGTAGCTGAGTAATGTGGGCTTCAGGGTTCAGGTTACCTGACAGCAACAGATAACCTGTTCTCCGCACTTCCAAGCACCTTCTGCCCCTTGCTATGGCTCTCTGTACTTGCTATGAACTGGGAGAGGCAGTTATGAAATGTAATCCATGCTCCAGGGAGGCAGGGAGAGCTCCCCAGGCCACCGACAGAGCAAGCCAGGCCCTGGTTTCTCCTGGGATGAGGCCCTCTCACCATCCCCGGCCTGTCCTGGAGAGTGACCCATCCCTGTGGGGTGCTTGCTTCTTTGCCTTCAGTCCTTGGGGAGGCCACATCTTACCCACATTTTTCTTTGACCTGAAGAGCGTTCATGTGCATAATTAAGGGAGTGTGAAGGCAGGGAAAGGGAAAGTGGAACAGGGATCCCAGAACTTCCCAAACTGTTACAAACTCTGAACAAAAGAAGAAAGACATCTGTGAGCCAGGGTGGGGAGAATTGTTCAAAGGTTAGAGGCAGAGATGAAGTCAGGTGAGTGTGGAGCAGTGGGTGTGCAGAGAACAAGACTGATTTACAGTCTTTTCAGGGCAAAAAGTTAGAATCTTTTCTCTGTCTTCAAAGCCAGATCTCAGGGCTCAGCCTCAGAATCTCTCTTTCTCTTTTCCTCTTTCTCCACACTCCGCCCCCTCCCGCCGCCCCCCTACCCCCGTCCACATACTCCTTTCTCTCTCCTTCACCATTTGCCAAGCTTCTCAGGACCTGGCATTTACTTCTGCCAAGCGGTAGGTCTTCCTCCCCACTCCAGGAATTTCACAAATAAATCACTGAGAACAGAGCCTGCCTCCCAACAAATAGCACATGGGTTTCTGCTCAGCCTCTATGGCCTTGGACCAGCTTCGGGGAAAGAGCCCCTGCCTGGTTACAGGCGCAAACACAGCCCTGCCTTTCACAAACACTCAGTGGTGAGAAGCAGCAGGGAGAAGCCCTAAGCCCCCAGGTGAAGGAGCTGTGCCCAGGCGCACACAGTAAGGTCAGGCTCTGCCAGGGTCACGGCTCCCCTGTCTGAGCTGGGATCCAAGGCACAAAGCTTCTCCCCTAGGGGACTAGCCACTCAACTCAGCCACCTTGAGAAAGTTATTTTAGCCTCCCTAGATTTCCCTTTCCCTGCTTTTAAATAGATCAGAGGTTTATGCTGCTTAAATCACAAAGAAACTACATGGAAAAAAACCGATTTGTTTTGAAGCATTCTAGCTTCCTGAGAGGAATGCAGGTTCTAGCAGACTACTTGAACAGGCACAGATACATATGTATACACGTGCACGATGCATTCACCTGTCCACACTCACACTGCACCCATTCACGGCTGGGCTGCAGCTCCCTAGGTATAGGGACATTTGTCATCACTGTGTCCCCTGAGATGTGGTGCTTGGAGCAAAGTTAATACTCCATAAGCCGGGTGCAGTGGTTCACGTCTGTAATCCCAGCACTTTGGGAGGCAGAGGCGGGCGGATCACAAGGTCAGGAGATCGAGATCATCCTGGCTAACGTGGTGAAACCCCGTCTCTACTAAAAATCCAAGAAAAATTAACTGGGCCATGGTGGTGGGCACCTATAGTTCCAGCTACTCGGGAGGCTTAGGCAGGAGAATCGCTTGAACCTGGGAGGTAGAGGTTGCAGTGAGCAGAGATAGTGCCACTGCGCTCCAGCCTGGGCTACAGAGTGAGATGCCATTTAAAAAAAAAAAAATGCTCAATAAATATTTACCGAATGAGTGTAGTTGACGGTATTTGCAGGCATTCTGTCCTTATGCCCGTCACCGTGCTCAGGATGGGGGCAACCGTGCCCGCAAGTTGCTCACAGTCCAGGAGGAGACTTGCACCTACACTCATTCAGTCACTGTAGAGTAATAATGGGCACCAGGACAGAAAAGAACTGAGAGGCCAGAGCAGCTCAGAGTGGGGAGAGTCCAGCTCTGTCCTGTGGTTTGGGGGTTTGCGGGACACCTGGGAAGGATGTCAAGAGACCTCAGAGCACTGAAGGAAGAAGGTGATGAGGTGGTGGCAGATGTCTTCCAGCAGAGGGAAAGCATGCTCCAAAGCATGAAGCCTGAAGTGACACAGCAGAGTCGGGAGACAGGAACTGCTTCTCATGGCTGGACCGTAAAGAAGGAGGCAGCATAGTAAGACCCCATCTCTACAATAAAATAAAAATAGCCGGACATTGTGGCACATGCCTGCCACCAGTCCCAGCTGTCTGGGAGGCTGAGGCAGGAAGATCATTTGAGCCCAGGAGTTCAGGGCTGCAGTGAGCTGGGATGGTTCCCCTGCACCCAAGTCTGGGTGACAGCAAGACTCTGCTTCTAAAAATAGTGAGGAGGGCTAGGCGGTGAGTTGTGAGGCTGCAGGCTGGGTGAGGAGTGCTGAGTCTGTGGCCGTGAGTGCCCACTTTCAGTGATCCCTATCCTTCCCTCCGGCATTCTTCTCAGACCCTTGAAACATGTAGCTTGAGTATCTTTTATCCTAAATGCTTGGGACCAGAAGTGTTTCAGATTTCACATATTTTCAGACTTTGGAATATCTACATTATGCTTACGGTTGATTATTTCTAATTCAAAAATCTGAAGTCCAAAATTCTTCAATGATACTTCCTTTGAGAGTTATGTCGGTGCTCAGAATGTTTTCCATTTTGGAGCACTTCAGATTTGAAATTTCTGGATTAGGGATACTCAACCTGTAGTAGTTTTACTTTTGTCTCTGCTGATTGAGAAACTATTTATGCATAGAGGAGCTTACAGAACCTCTCCCAGCAATGCAGAAACAACCCACTTCTGACGTCTATCTCCACACTGGGGTGCATGGGTTGGAAAGTGTTACTTAGGTGACCATATAATTTATTATCTAACTGGTTCACTTTAGAGAGCAGAAGGGGTTATTACCAATAATTGAACCCTGGTTAAAGAAAATAAAGACAATAACTGGGACTATTGTGGGCAAACCAAGATATATGATCACTCTAGGTAAAGATATTGGATTGAGGCCAGGCACAGTCGGCTCACACCTGTAATGCTAGCACTTTGGGAGGCTGAGGCAGGAGGATTGCTTGAGCCCAGGTGTTCGAGACCAGCCTGGGCAGCATGGTAAAACCCCATCTCCACACAAAAAAATACAAAAATTAGCTGAGTGTGGTGGTGTGCACCTGTAGTCCCAGCTATTGGAGAAGCTGAAGCAGGAGAATTGCTTGACTCCAGGAGGTTAAGGCTGCAGTGAGCCATGATCGTGCCACTGCATTCCAGCCTGGACAACAGAGAAACACACTGCCTTAAAAACAAATAAAATAAAATAAAAAGATTTGGGGTTTCCATTAAGAGATTTTATTGATGTAAGTGGTGTCATCAGATTCACATTATTGGAATTGAGCTACTCCCTCTCGCCCTAACTCATAGAACGGTGAGTGTAAGAGGACAGGA
This sequence comes from Cacajao melanocephalus, assembly GCA_963573385.1. Lineage (NCBI taxonomy): Eukaryota > Metazoa > Chordata > Mammalia > Primates > Pitheciidae > Cacajao > Cacajao melanocephalus. Next base: position 41,214 of record CAUYLG010052518.1, on the reverse strand, counting down.
AGGTTTGGATGGTCTCTGAGGCCCTCCTCACCTTCACCCTTCTGTAAATCTATGTTTGGTAAGCATTTGAACAGTGAGAAGGGTTGAATAAAATGTAGCCTCAAGGAAGTTTTGGGGGCAGACTGCAATTCAACCTAAACCATGAAGATCCATACCAATATCCTGTGTTTTCAGCTGAAACCCTATAAAAATGCCCAAGAAAAACACTCCCAAGGAACCTCTGCTCATCCACCCAACCAGGAAGGGAAAGGCGATGCCCATGAAAACATTCCATTGAAATTGAAGCCCTGCTGCCAATCAGTCTCTCCCACAAGTCTGAGCCCTCCCTTCTTCTCTTCCTCCTTCCTCCCTTCCTCCTCCTGAATCCTACAGCAAGCAGGTAGGATGTGATTGGGTCTGTAAAAGCACGTGAATAAGTAGCTTAGTTAATGCCATCATTTCAACTCCTGTAGTAACCCCCTCCCTCTTAAATAAAAACCTTCATGGCTCTCTATTGCCTTGAGAATTAAGTACAAACTCTTCAACCTCTATTTCAAGATCTTCTGCTTTGTCTCCATGTTATGCCTTCTGTACCCCTTCTTACAACTTAATTGGAATTCTTGCTAAATAAACTTTATGTATTCTCTCTAGGTGCTTATTCATGTTCTATCTACTCCTGACTTATCAAAATTGTACCAATAAATTTCATCTCTTCCATGACATTTGTCTTTTCTCCTCCCTGTCTTCTTTTCTTTCCAGTTACTCAAACACTTATCTTTCAAGATACTGTACTTCTAAATAAGGGTATAATTAATAGGTGCTGGTATTTGTCTCTGAATCGTCTTTCTAAGGAACTGAACACTGGAGTGGTTTAAAGCACAGCCTTGGACGGTTTTGTCTTCTGTATGTCCCACATTAGGCTTCTTCTGTCCAGTTGGAAATGCAAAGCAAACAGAACAGCCAAAACACTTTGGAAAGGAGCAAAGCTGAAGAACTCACACAACGTGATTTCAAGATTTATTTCAGAGCTACAGTAATCAAGACAGTATAGTACTGGTGTAACAATAAGCAAACAAATCAATGGAATTTATAGAGTCTAGAAGTAGATCCCACATACATAGTCAACTGATTTTCAACAAAGATGCAAAGACAACTTAGTGGAGAAAATATCATTTATTCAACAAATTGTGCTGAAACAATTGGACACATTTTAAAAACTTCTATTTATAACTCACATCATATTCAAGAAATAGCCCAAAATAGATCTTGGGCCAAAATATAAAACCTAAAACTATAAAACTTCCAGGCTGGGCACAGCGGCTCACACCTGTAATCCCAGCACTTTGGGAGGCTGAGGTGGGCAGATCCCTTGAGATCAGGAGTTGGAGACCAGCCTGGCCAACATGACGAAACGCAGTCTCTACTAAAAACACAAAAAATTAGCGGGACATGGTGGTGTGCACCTGTAGTCCCAGCTACTCGGGAGACTGAGACAGGAGAATCACTTGAACCAGGGAGGCGGAGGAGGTTGCAGTGAGCCAGGATTGCACCACTGCACTCCAGGCTGGGTGACAGAGTGAGACTTCGTCTCAAAACAAACAAACAAAAAACTATAAAACTTCCAGAAAAAATAGAAATATCTTCATGACCTAGAGTTAGGCAAAGATTCCTTAGACACAACACCAAAAGCATGGTACATTTTTAAGACTTAGCAAATTAGATTTCATCAAAATTAAGAACTTCCGGCCAAGCATGGTGTCTCATGTCTATAGTATGTAATCCCAGCACTTTGGGAGGTTGAGGTGGAAGGACCACTTGAAGCCAGGAATTTGAGATCAGCTGGAACAAGATAGCAAGACTGTTTCTGTTGGAGAGGCAAAGGGGAAGAATTTCTGCCAGGCATAATGGTGTGTGCCTTTAGTCTCAGCTACTCAGAGGATAAGGCAGGGAGGATCACTTGAGCCCAGGAGTTCTGGTCTGTAGGACACTATGGCTAGAGGGTATCTGCATTAACTTCAGCATCCATATAGTGAACTTCTGGAAGAGGGGGACGACCAGGTTGCCCTAGGAGAGGTGAATCTGCCCAGACTGAAAATGGAGCAGATCAAAATTCCCGTGCTGATCAGTAGCAAGATTGTTTCTGTGAGCAGCCACTGTACTCCAGCCTGTGCAACATAGCAAGACCCCATCCCTTAAAAAAAAAATTAAGATCTTCTCTTCAAAAGACACTGCTTTGAGAATAAAAAACTTTGGAGAAAAAGAAAAAAAACTGGAGAAAATATTTGCAAATCACAAATCTGATAAGGGAATTGTATCCAGATTATATGAAGAACTTTCAAACTCAATAATAAAAAAAGCAAACCAATTAAAAAATGGACTAAAGATTTCAACAGACACTTCGTCCCAAAATAATACGATGGCAAAGAAGCACATGGAAAGATGTATACCATTGGTCATTTGGAAAATGCAAATCGAAATCATGATGAGATATGAACCCACCACACACACACTAGACAGTCGAAAACTGAAAAGACTAACCATGCCAAGCATTGGCAAGGATGTGAAGTAACCAGAACTCTCCAGCACTACTGGTTGAAATGTAAAATGGTACAAACTATTTCAAAAAATGATTTCTGAAGAAGTTAAACATATGCCTAACATATGATCCAGCCATTTCATTCACAGGTATTTACCCAAGAGAATTGAAAGCAGATGTCGATACAAAGACTTGTACATAAAATATTCAAGGCAGCTTTATTTGTAATAGTAAAAAACTGGAAACCATACAAATATCTATCAATAAGCGAGTGGATTAAAAAAAAGTGTGATATATCTATCTGATGGATTACTATTTAGGAATAAAATGAAATAAACTATTGATACATGCAACAACATGGATGGATCTCAAAATGATTATGCGGAGTTAAAAAAAAGAAAAAAGCCAGAAAAAGAAGAGTATGTCCTCTATGATTCCATTCATTTACAATTCTCCAAAATTCAAACTGATCTAGAACGATGTAAGGCAAATTCGTTGTTGCTTAGAGATGGGGGAAGGGGAAGATAGGGTCCCAGAGAGGCAGAAAGGATCCTAAAGGGATGTGAGGAAACTTTTTAGAGAAAGGATATATCTACTATTTTGATCATGGTGATGGTTTTACAGGTATACACATACACCACACTTATCACTTGCACACTTTACGTGCAGTTTATTTCATGCCCATCACACCTCGATAAAATTTAAGGTTAAAAAATAAATGTAGTGTCTCATTTAGGAGCTCAGAGTCGTGGTCTCACTAAAAAGACACTACTCAAGAGAAGGCTTTTTGTCTGCATGTTTGTTTGTTTTGTTTTAACATCATCTAGCCCAGCATTGTCCACAATCATCACTCAGCATCTGGCTGGACTAACTTACAAGGCACTGCTGTCCCTGTCCCTAGAAAGCGTCCACACCTGCTATTTGATCATGTGGGTGAGAGGAGAGAGTCAATATCTATCTAAGTCTGATTCCTGAGGCTTGTGTCAATTGCTTCTGAACTGTAAGTGGCCCTTGACTGGGCTCCAGGAACTCAGAACTAGAGAGGCCCTAGGAGTCTTCTGGTCACACGCTCCATCCAGTGCAGCATCCAATCCACTGTACCTTGGAGTAACCACCATCTAATCTCTGACAGTGTCTCCTGGGAAACTCCCAATGTTCACCAAAAGTCAAGAAACTAGCTGCATTCCAGTGGGAAGAAACCAGGGCAGGACAAGAGGAAGTAAGAGAGCTGTCCCATCCAGGATCTTTATTTCTCCACCAGGATCTTTATCCCTCCTTCTAATACGGTTCCTTAAGAATCTCACAGTGGGAAGAAATCAACATCTTTCAATAGACCAGTGCATTTCCTTTGACCTGTGATGAAGGAGGGTTGGGGGAGAAGGGGAAATGAAAGAATTTGATAAACGAGATGCATTTGCCAACTGATTCTTTTTTTTTTTTTTTTTTTTTTTTTTTTAGCACTTCTAACTGGCTGGACTAATTTGGTTTGGTTGGACTGGTGTATATGTTAGCTCTGACATACTTTGAGCACATCTTCTAATGTTGCATTGCCTTTCCTTTCCTAACTATGTGCATTTCGGACCAAGAGCCTGGGTTTCTTCCTTCTGATTAGCAACAAGACTCCTCAGAACTTTGGGGTCTGGGGAAAAAAAAAAAGCCCTGCACAGCCAGACCAGGACTGTATCCTTTCTGCTGTTCCTTCACTCCTTTTCAATCTTGGTGATTTCAGCTACTTCTCTGAATGAAATAATCTTTTAAACTCTCTACATTCAATCTGTTCCCAGACAGGAGCTTAAACTCTCCGCCTGTCGAAGTTTATCGGGCAGATCTACAGAGGCTTTTCCGGGAGGATGTTTACAAAGGACTTTTAGCATTGCCAAGAAAAGAGAGAAGGGGAATGATAGGATTTCTGTAGGGCAGTTTCAGAGGCAGTGAGATTTTCACATAAAAAATGACCTTTCTTTATCTTCTAACACATCCAAAGGCCAGTGGTGGGCAAAACAGCAACAGGGGCCAACAGCGTCCTTGTGGGCTGGGCCCCTCCTAATTACTGGAGCCAGTGGAGTTTGCCTATTAGGTTAGAGTCTTGCTCTCACTTATTACATTCCAGAGATTAGAGCCTGTAGCTCCAGGCTTCCCCACTCCCCTGCTTCCGGTAGAATCACTTTCTTTCATGGGGAAGGGAAGGGGCTTCTTAAAAGGTGATGTCTTGCTTCATAATAGTGTCATAGCTATAATACATAACTGTTGCAATACCCATGTAAGAATAGATGTCCTGTAATCCCAGCACTTTGGGAGGCTGAGGCGGGTGGATCACTTAAAATCAGGACTTGGAGACCAGCCCAAACAATATGGTGAAACCCTGTCTCTACTCAAAATACAAAAATTAGCCGGGTGCCTGTAGTTCCAGCTACTCGGGAGGCTGAGACAGGAGAATTGCTTGAACCCGGGAGGCAGAGATGGTAGTGAGCCAAGATCGCGCCACTGCACTATAGGCTGGGCAACAGAGCGAGACTTCTTCTCAAAATAAATAAATAAATAAATAAATAAATAAATAAATAAATGTATGTATGTATTTTATTTGGGGAGGGAGAAGCTTTACAACATGCTAATCACCACATCAAATCAGGTGATGAAAGCACAGGACATTAAGTGCAGTAATATCAGAATGATTTTGAAACTGTGTATCTGTTAAGGTATTTACAACTCTGAAAGTCCTAATTGTAACAAATTTAAAGGCACTTGGTATTTGGCTTATTAACCTTGGATTCATTAGGTGAGAAATTTCCCCCTGTATTCAAACATACATCAATACAGAGCTAGCTCTGAAGAACAACTTTACTTAACAAATCACTTTAGAAGCTCTTCCTTTTTAAAAAAATCCTAGAAAAATACTGCTGCAGCCAGCCTTGGGAAACATTTTTTTTTTCTGATAAGGATGACTTCATTTTATCCTAGTAAAAGACAAGTTTTCATCATATTAATTAAGCAGGAGATAAATGATTCCCAGTGAACTGCATGACAAGTTGTATAACTGTAGTTAATTTTAATGAATAAGCTCCATTTTTGAATTGTTCATCTCCATTTCTTTCATTTTAGTCAAGACTAAAACTAAATGAATTTCAACGAGTTTCTCCCTCTTCTTTCAATGAGCTCTTCCATTTCAAGTACCTTATAGATGAGAAAATGAATTTATCTCATTTTTTTGAAGCTGACATCTTCAATTGTAAGAAGAAAGACTTCTTATTCATGGCAGTGTCTCTGTATGATGAAAAAGAAAATCTAAAAGAGATCTTCTAAAGAGAGACCATTGCAAAGTGAGTGGGAGATAGAGCTGTGTGTTGGGAGGAAGGGGAAGAGGGTGAGGTTCAGCAAGAAATTTCTACAGGGGTTCGATACATAGGGAAGCCATGTTAGGCACAAGCTCTAGCCTTCAAATTATGTAACACATTTGCATGAAGAAATCTTGGGCACCAAATTTTTTATTTGATGGCACTGTTTTCAGCAGAACAAACACACACTTTTTTTTTTGTTTTAGTAACCGATTTTTAGAACAGTTTTAGTCTCACAGTATTGTGTGTGTGTGTGTGTGTGCTTTAAAGAAAAACCATGTGTCTCAACACATTGCCAAGAAAGAACTTCTAGAACAAAGAGAGCAGTAAGATTATTGAATATTAAACAAAATCCCGGAGCAGGCATCATTGACCCAGGTTACTTCCACCCACCACTGGGTGGTGGTATGATTGAAACCTTCATGCCCAGGTAAACTGTCCTCAGATCTCCCCCATTGTCCTCAGGTTGCTGATGTCCCTGTCTGGGGAGTGTGTGTGTTTGTGCGTGTGTGTCTTTTGAATCAATAGAATGCTGTCCCGATTGAATATGGTCTGTAGCCATCATGACAGAGGGTATTGTTCTGACCTTTTCAATCAACAGTTTTCAATCTAGAGCACACAGAGGTGGCTTAGAAGGAGGTCACCACGGGGCATGTGACCTGAACTATGGTCTTAGGCTTGAATTTTAGGACACCACAGGATATGCATAATCAGCAAAAGGGAATGAAATGAAAGTTTCCCCATTAAACTTTAATCATGCCTATGCGTGTGTCCACTCCACAGCCCCACTGAAAAGGGAAAATTTAGGGTTGCCTGGTGTAAAGGGTCCCAACCTTACAATGCCTAGAACCCTTCTGAACTACAAGTTTTAAAAGATCTTTGCCCACCAATAGGTTGCTTTTATTAAATAATAATTCCACTTCTCATTTCTAATTAATCACAACTATTTACAACAGCAGCTACCTTTTATCTAAGGCTCAACATAGTCCTACCCCAGCTCCACTCTGAGCTCCATATTCTTGTCCTTATTTTACAGATGAAAGCATTGAAGTTCACCGAGATCAAGTAGCTCCATCAAAGTCACTCTGCTAGGAAGCAGATGAGCACAGGCTTGACCCCAGATCTGTCTGCCGTCAAAACCCAGGTAATCAATCACAATTCTATTTCGCCGAGCAGACCTTCTTATTTGCATGAGGTAGTCCCCAGTGTGACTACACAGCCAAAAGCAAAGAAAGGAGGCATCTTCATCAGACTGTGCCACCCATATCCAGGCAAATGCAGCATTCCCATGAAGCTCTTTGAAATACTGAAAAAAATTGCTCACAGACCCCTTCTCTTTCTGCGGATTCAGAATTGCTTGCTAAGTCCCAATCCCTCACTTATGAGACAAGGACATAAAGAACAGGGCTTCCAGTCCTACTCTGCTATTAGAGACCCCTGGGAAAGGAGAAATCATAGCTGGGCTTAGGGAAGACATGCTCTATACTTTCTTTACTTTTCTACAATGCAAAATTACTTTCCCTGGAATTCTATTCCTCATTGCCTGAGAAGTAATGGCTTCAGCCTCGACTAACAAATATCAGAGAATTATATATTTTTTGAAAATGCCTTCAGTTGAATGATGTTACCAGTATGTGACCTGATGTCTCCAAGATTTTAGAGATGCCACATGCTGAGTGCTTCTGGCCACTCTAAAACAATCTGGGAATGAAATCTACGGGCCAAGCAATACAAAGAGCGAGCTGGGCCACCGATCATCAGCAGGCATCCTGACGCGTGCTCCCTCTCTGCAGAGGTGGGGGTGGGGTGGAGGAGGGGACCATTTCAATACATCTTACTGGGAGTGAAAACATAAATTAGTCCCCAATCGGCTTTGAGATAAGTCCATTTTGAAAATAATCTTTGAGGAGCACTGCAGATCCAGCTTCTCTCTCCGGTGAAAGGGCCCAGGAGCTCAAATTTCTGTTGACTGTGAATTGCTGGGGGCTGGCTGGAGCCTGTTTGTCTCTGTGTCCCCACGGTGCCTAATGTACAACTTGGCAGACTGTAGTATTAAGGAAATACTGGCTTTATTACTAAAAATAAAACGCAGAGCCTCCAGGGTTGGCCCTGGAAGGAGACCGGCAAGGCGGAAGGATGGGGGTTTAGGGAGAATGATGGAAGAACCTCCTTTCTAGATCTAGGATCCGGTTTTCCCGGGAGTCTTCCGAAGCCCACCGCTCCTACCTCCATGGTGGTCTCAGGGAAGGGTGATACTTCCTTTCACATGCTGGCTCCAGTGACCTTCTAGGTGCACTCTGGAGCCTGCTGAGGGGAGGCAAGCGCATTAAAAGAGAAAAGATTCCACCAAGGAAATAGGAAACCACAGAGGGAGGCGACTGAGAAACCCAGTGAATGTTGAGAAGCTGGCTTTACAAAGGGGCTTACATATCATCCACTGTGGGGCACCGTGGGCCCTTTCCCTGCCTCTGTGTGGAAGAGGATATATGTCACCCATAACCCTCAGCAGGGCTGCCTTAGACCTCTACAGTTCTTCATGCCCACTGGCCAAAGGCATCCCTCACAAGTGATTCAGAAATTCTATGCACATGACAGTAAGCCTATATTTTTACAATATAGTTAGAAATGGTTTTAAAACGGAACCAAGAAATAACATGCATGCATAATTGAATTGTGTTACATTATTAAGACATCAGAAACTAATAACCAGCCAGGAGCAGTAGCTCACACCTGTAATCCCAGCGCTTTGGGAGGCTGAGGCGGGCGGATCACCTGAGGTCAGAGTTCGAGACCAGCCTGGCTAACATGGTGAAACCCCATCTCTACTACAAATACAAAATTAGTCAGGTGTGGTGGCTCATGCCTGTAATCCCAGCTACTCGGGAGGCTGGAGTGCCATTGCACTCCAGACTGGCAATGGAGTGAGACTTCAGCTCAAAAAAAAAAAAAAAAAAAGCAGAAACCAATAACCTAGAAATCTATAACTTCATTTTAGAGCTGATCTCAGAGTAAAATGTTTATTCTCTCCATATACTTGAGAAGTGCCCTGGACTACAATGCTACCCTCAGAAAACTTTCTATTTGCAACCTGGAAAGGAAGCAACAAAACAAAATGCAGATGTTTATCAGATGCAGAGGCCGATAAGATAGCCACGATCTCCCACAGCTACAATTTCAAAATGTTGTTAGCCAAAACAAACAGCCTCCTGTTGAAATTTTAATAAATGTTATAAATTTGAACATACAAAACAAAGTTATGCCAGCTAAACATCGCTTTTGTTTTATAGATTGAGTTCCACCTTAAACTTCATTTTTCCAAGACTTCTGTGTCTGAAAGTTCAAAAGCCCCTCTCTAGATTGTTAAAGAGAGGTTGAGCCTTTTCAACCTGTTCTGTAGGACCCTGAAACCTACCTACCTACAGATGTGTCGTTATCGTTGTAGCATTGTGTAGAAAAATGCACTTCAGTGCAGTTCAACTCAGGAGATATAGTCTTATGCCGTGTAAGTGACAGTGGTCTCATAAGATTATAGTGGCGCTGCCCTATACTGGCCCATCTTAATCTTTTAGACTGTATTTTTACTATGTGATTTTTGTGTCTAAATATGTTTAGATACACAAATGCTTACCATTGTGTTATAACAGCCTACAGTACTCAATATAATAACATACTATACAGATTTGAGGCCTAGGAGCAATAGGCTAGATCACACAGCCTGTGAATGTGGTAAGCTGTACAATCTAGGTTTGTGTAAGTACCTGTGTTTGTGTTCTGTGACGTTCACACAACAGTGGAATTGCCTAAGCACGCATTTTACAGAACATTGTTAAGCCTTGATTGACTGTACTTGAGCTGGGGTTCTTGTTGGGTGGGAAGGGGAAAAGGGAGATGGGGGCTAATACGATAAACATCTCAATTCATGCTTATTAAGTTTTTTGTTAACTCCCCACTTCTCTCCCTTATGATAACTTTGTTAGGTATGAGGCACCATTGTCCACCTTCTAAAGCCAAAGAGTGTTATGAGTCGGGTCAAATATACACCTGCAAACGCTGAGGGAGGATAGACTTTGGAAACACTTTGACAAATCATCTTCTCATGCACGGCAGCCCTAGGGACCGCTCGGATTATTGGACAATATCCCTGTACATCAGGGCCTAAGTCTATTTGGGATGTTATAACACAATGCCCCAGAGCAGGTGACATGTAAATAACAGAAACTGATTTCTCACAGTTCTTGAGGCGACAAAGTCCAAGATCAAGGCACCGTCAGATTCAGTGTCTAGGGAGGGCCCACTTTCTGGTTCAAAGATGGCACCTTCTCACTGTGTCTTCACAGAGTAGAAAAAGAGAACTCTGATCTCTTCGGCCTTCTATAACAGCACTAATCCCATTCATGAGGGCTCTGCCTAATCACCTTTCAAAGGCCCTGCCTCCTAATGCCATCATATCTCTTTGGGGATTAAGTTGCAGCATACAAATTTAGGGGGACACAAACATTCAGCCCATAAGAGGGCAAAAGGGCCTTTCTGAACAGCCTGTACCAACCCTGTCAGCAGTGGCGAATCCAATGGGTCTACAGCAAACTTGATTCTCACCTCCTCCAAGGAAAGAATTCATCCAAGGACCAAAAGGGAGAGACCAAGACAAGTTTTAGAGCAGGAGTGAAAGTTTATTAAAAAGTTTTAGAGCAGGAAGGAAAGGAAGTAAAGTACACTTAGAAGAGAGTCACATGAGTGACTTGAAAGATCCAGCCACACTGGTTGGCCCTTGACTTGGGGTTTTATACATTGGCATGGTTCCGGGGGCTACATCTCTTCTACCCAGATTCTTCCCTTGGGGTGGGCTGTCCACATGCACAGCGTTGCCAGCACTTGGGAGGGGCCGCATGCGCAGTGTGTTTACTGAAGTTGTGTGCATGTTCACTTGACGCGTTTTTCCCTTACCAGTCAAGCGCTCCTAGAGGAAGGTCATATGCCAGTTAAACTCCACCATTTAGCCTCTTAATGAGCATGCTTGGGCCCACTCGCCCAGCTCCTGAGATCTTTTCTGGAAGCTGCTGATCACCAGCCTTAGGTGTTTTCTATCTATTGGGAGACTGCCTTTTCCTAGTGCTGGCTGTGAACAATTATCATCTTTGAGAGTTTAAGAACCACCTGATCATCGTCTGATGCTCACCTGATATTCCTGGAAGTGGGGTGGGGGGCCTCTCCTTCTCTGCTTATGTCTGCCTAACTACCTACTCTAACAACCCCACAATTACATATAAGGAAACTGAGGCCCAGAGAGGGGAAGTAGCTTACCCAAGGTCACATGATGCATGACCCTTTGATGCTGTGTTTCCCATTCTCTCCACAATGCCTCACATTGTCACTTGTGATGATGGTCAGCTCTGAGGTGACATAGTTAACCTTCATTCTGAAAGATATTAGGAGTGATTTATATTTTTCAGTGTGGCTAATGGTAGAAATAAAATGATAATGAGAAAGCAACACATGCTTTCAAAGTTACTGCTCACCAGAGCTAACATTAAGCCTCATCTGATCATACCCATTAGAGATTTCAGCTGAACATTACGAGGATATTTCTTGGGAATTTGTCTGATGGATGTGGCAGGGTCAGCTGCTAAGGATAAAGAACCATCACTGAAATGTCCAACGAGACAAACTTTTGTCAATTAGAGGTATGGGAGAATTCGTCGAGCTACATGTAAATCAATTTATTTCTAAAATGAAGCAGCTACTTTTAAAAATTATTTTTTTATAATGCAAACTGTTTTACCTTTATTAGCCTGCTTTATCAGTAAAAAGGTGTTTGAAGAAGGTCGATTTTATTTATTAATTATGTCACACGTTAGGTTTTATTAAAGTGAGTCACCTATATGGAGATCTTTAAGTTTGAAAGACGCCAGGTGCAGTGACTCACGCCTGTAATCCCAGCACTTTGGGAGGCTGAGGAGGATGGATCACCTGAGGTCAGGAGTTAGAGACCAGCCTGGCCAACATGGTGAAACTCTGTCTCTATGAAAAATACAAAAATTAGTAGGGTATGGTGGAGGGTGCCTGTAACCCTGGCTCCTCAGGAGGCTGAGGCATGAGAATCACTTGAACCCGGGAGGGAGCTTGCAGTAAACCGAGATTGTGCCACTGCACTCCAGCCTAGGAGAAGAGAGAGACCCCATCTCAAAAAAAAAAAAGTTTGAAAGACACCTCACAGATAATCTGATCCAAACTCTTTATTTTCCAGATGAGGTGGCTGTGATTCAGAAATGGAAAGTGACAATTCCAAGGTCACACAGCAAGCAACATCAGAGCCAGGACTATGAAAACGTCTCCAGACTAGGCTTAGGCTTTATTTGATTAACAGAGCTCCCGGCGCTGTGAGCTGTAGGAACAAGACAGCAGTACTGAAAATACAAAGGAACACCATCCACTTATTTTTATGAATCTTTTTCTCTTATAAAAATAAAACATTTTCACTTACCCAATTTCAAAAATTTTTAAAATAGCTTATACTAAGACACTTGTATACAGCCATAGTACATCCCGGTGCTTCGGGAGGCCAAGGAAGGAGGACGGCTTGAGGCCAGGACTTCAAGACCAGGCTGGGCAACGTAGCAAGACCCCATCTCTACAAAAAAATTTTAAGAATTAGCTGGGCATGGTAATACGTACCTGTAGTCCTAGTTACTCAGGAAGCTGACACGGGAAGATCACTTGAGCCCAAGAGGCTGATGCTGCAGTGAGCTGTGACCACATCACTGCACCTTCAGCCTGCACAGCAGAGAGAAAGCTTGTCTCTAAAAAAAAAAGAGAGAGAAAAGAAAAAGGACACTTGCAGTCAAGACAGAAGAGATGAAAAAAGAAAGTGAGGGGAAATAAGAATGTGTACATGATGCATGCTCATGTCTGTGTGTGGTCTGTGTGTGGGGGGCAAAGAATATATAATTTGGGTAAAGTTTAAACCTCTAATAAGAATGGTCACTGAAATTAATTTCTTAACTTATTTTTTGAGACAGGGCAGGTACTCACTCTGTCATCCAGGCTGGAGTGCAGTGGTGCCATCTTGGTGCCATCCCAAACTAAAGCAATACTCCTGCCTCAGCCTCTCAAGTAGCAGGGACTGCAGGTGCATGCCATCATGCCCAACTAATTTTATTTTTTATTTTTTTTAGAGATGGGATTTCACCATGTTGCCCAGGCTGGTCTCGAACTCTTGAGCTCAAGTAATCCATCCACCACAGCCTCCCAAAGTGCTGGGATTACAGGTGTGAGCCACCGCACCCAGTCTGAAATTGATTTAGAGCTTAGTTTCCCATTAATAAAGTTTTCATTTGCTTATTTATTTCAAAAAAAAAAAAAAAAAAAAACCTTCAATTGAGGTTTCTAAAGATTGGGTTTTTCTCCCCTCTGACCCCATCGCATTGCCCTCTATACCAGCCTGAGAAGCATGGAGCAGAATCACAGCACGTTGGAGCTGGAAGTCTCCTTAGATACCGCCAAGTGCAGCCCTCCAGGTGACAGAGAGACACCTGGAGCCCCAGAGAGGAAAGTAGCATGGCATAGTCAAAACGGAGTCCACAAAAAGGTAAAGGGGGCTGCTGAAGAGAAACAGGAACGCCTCATGTCTGAATTTCAGGGACGTTCATGATTTTCTTAAACCCCAAAACTAATTTTCACAAATATCCTGAGTTGCGTAGCAAGAGACAGCATCCCTCATCCCCACTGGCCCCATTCTCAAGAACCTTGAGCCTGATGATCATGGAACTTCTTCCTCCCACAGAGCTTTACTAGGTACAAAGTCCTTTCACCCCTGCTGTGTGGCATGGGACCGCAGCTCATTCCTTTAAGCCAAAAAGGTGGAGAAGAAAATTGAGCCTCAGAGAACTAGAGACTTGGCCAAGGTCACAGGGCCAGTCAGCACTGGTGTTGGGAACTCAAGCTCCTGCAGCCAAGGCCACTCCTTCCTCTCTAAGCTGCAGGCTCCCTGGAAGCTCGGCAGACAGTGAGCGACGAGCTCATGCACTCCATCATCCACTGCCGAAAACGCTATAACGATATTGCTGATTGGCTAGTTGGGATGCCAGCTTCATGGTCAAGTACCATCTCGAAGATGCATGACACATCTAGCACAAAGGGATTTAAGTAAAATGGATGTTTTAAAGGGTTATGGTTTTTTAAAGGTGGAAAAGAGTCAAGAGCTTTGTATTTAGAGGTTTGTGGCATACCTTAACAGATGACTTGCAAAATCCATGGCATGCAGAGGCTTCGGGGCATGAGGTTCACAGCACTCCTGATTAAAGGGAATTAAGAGAAACTTCAAAGTGAGATTCACGGGGTCTGGATGGGGTAAGAACTCTTGGAGGCATAGGGAAAATTAAAACGATTGTCAAAGGTGAAGGAGAAATAAAGATCACCTCTGCAGTCCGCATTCTACCTCTGGGCATAAGGCTTAAAGTTTAAAATATTAATAATAATAATAACCTGGCATCTTGTTTTGATTTAAGTATGAAAAGCTGGTGTCTGCAGGCGGCTGCTGAGCTAAGCGCTTTTCCTGCTGGGGCACCCATGGAAGTGTTGTCAGAGGTGCAGGGTAACTGGAAGCAGAGCCGGCCCAGCTGGGGGGCTGGACCCCCGTTTGAGTTTGCAATGCCGGCAGTTAGAAAAAGTGTCTCCAACTTGTAAACACAGCAAATTTGATCTGGAAGTCATTGAGAAAACATAAACACGGAACCTCACGCAGTCATGTTTACACTGTTCCAGCCCTAGTGAAAGATGAGCTCGTTACGGAAGGATTGTTTCTTTTATTTTTTTCAAAGGCGCTTTTCTTTATAAAATAAAAATCCCAAGAAGTACATATTGCCATCAAGACCAAAATCCCAACAGAGACCACGAGTGCATGAACAAGTGTTGCTTAAGCAGGTAACAGTCATAATGTCACATTTATTCGAGCTGTCTTCTGCAGTTGTAGAAACTCTGCTTTAGCAAAAAGTCCTTTGTTTTTGAGGTGGAAATTAACATGACTGGAACAGTGTCTAAAACTATATCCTTAGTTAAGTATATGGTTTCATAACTATTTCCTATTTCCCAAATCCACTCTAAATATGTAGTAACACGAACCAGGAATTTAGCCCAGTATCCCTTCATCTGACCAATAAGTAAATGGAAGGCACAGATGGAGGAAGGGACTTACTTAAGGTCACAGAGCTTGTTACTGTCAGAGACAAAAACAGGACAGCGATTTCCTGGTTTCTTCTAGTTCTTTCAGGACATGTCTCTTCCAGGAACTGTTACTGACACTTTTGCCCAAGGGCATTTATTAAATAGTGCATTCTATAATGGAGCAGGTATGGGATTTATTTCACAAACTTGGCACGAAAGAAATGCCGTATGATTTTTCTTTAAAAAATTCTGCGAGGAGTCTCCAGTTCACTGAGTGGATGAAGAAACTGACCAATTTAGTCACTAGTGAACAGGGCCCATCCTGGAGGCAGCATCACCTATTTTGTGCAGTAGAAGGGACCAAGGTGTGGAAGTAGAGCAGCTTTAAGAGGCTCTGGGCCGGTTGCAGTGCCTCACGCCTGTAATCTCAGCACTTTCGGAGGTCGAGGCGGCGAATCACCTGAGGTCAGGAGTTTGAAACCAGCCTGACCAACATGATGAAATCTGTCTCTACAGAAAATACAAAAATTAGCCAGGCATGGTGGTGGGCGCGTGGAATCCCAGCTACTTAGGAGGCTGAGGCAGGAGAATCGTTTGAACCCAGGAGGTGGAAGTTGCCGTGAGCCAAGATTGCACCATTACACTCCAGCCTGGGTGACAGAGCAAGACTCTGTCTCAAAAAAAAAAATAAAAAAAACAGTCCCCACCAGCACACTGATGTCCTCACCACAGCCCAGGGCCTCTGCAGGCTGTGGCCTCTGCAAGGATGGCGTCAGCAGCCTATCCTTCCGCAGGTTCTGCCTCTACCCTGCAACCCTGGGAGGGAAGAGAGTAAGGCCTGGGAACCCCAAACCGCTCCTCCCTTAAGTCTGGAGTGACGTCTCCAGCCCATTTTTCCCTCCCTGCACCCAATTCCCTTCTGTGTCCCAGCTTCTCCATCTGCCTCCTTTCCAGGTTTTCTCTAAAGCAAGACCAGACTGTAAGAGAGAAGGGTCTTGAGGAACTCCTCTTTCAGTCCTATCAAGGAATCCTGAGACAAGAAAACCCAAATGCCTAACAATAGAATTCTAAATTAATATCTCCATCAATTATTCTGCCGCTTAGATATGCTACCTTGACCATGAAGAATTCAAATCCAAATCCTTTTACAATGAAAACAATAATGCATTTGCACATCTGACAGTCTACAGGGCACATGCGTCCAACTCACCAGCTCCTTTCATCCTCAAACACTGCTAAGTAGGTCTTTGTCACCCCTGTTTTACAGATGAGGAGACCAAGGATTCATGAAGTAATGAGGTATTTGTAGTTACTTTTTCCAGGTCCTGAGAAGAGGGTGGCAAGCCATGTGTGTCAAATACCCCCTGAACTTGGCCAACTCTCAATAAATCAACACTTAATGCCACTGCATGATTTCTTTCCTCTTTCACTGCTAAACGGCCTAATGAACTTAGCTGAAACTACCAGATACAACTTTCAGCATTCTTCTAGGTGGAGCCTCCTTGTTTTTGCTCACTCAGCTTCAGGGTTTTTTTTTTTTCTTTTGAGACAGACTCTTACTCTGTCACCAGGCTGGAGTTCAGTGGCACGATCTTGTCTCACTGCAATCTCCACCTCCTGGGTTTAAGTGATTCCCCGACCTCAGCCTCCCAAATAGCTGGGACTACAGGCATGCACCACCATACCCAGCTAATTTTCTGTATTTTTAGTAGAGATGGGGTTTCAACATGTTGGCTAGGATGGTCTCAAACTCCTGACCTCCTGATAAGCCCGTCTCAGCCTCCCAAAGTGCTGGGATTACAAGTGTGAGCCACTGCACCTGGCTGTTTCTTTTTTTTTTTTAAGACAAAAGATCATAAACTATCTCCCTATTTTTCGTGCCTCTTCAGCATTTGAGAGTTTTGGAAAAAATTCCCATGAATGATAATAAGAATTGTTTACATTCTCGAAGGCAATTTGGTTGAGGTATTTGTGCCCTGGTGCCAAGACCCCTGAGACTCGGTCTCTATTTGTGCCCCTTCCTGATTTCTGGCCTGACTGGCACCTGCAAAAAAGGCTGAGGCATTCAGTGGCGCCAGCTGCCTCATCTCCCTGGAGAAACAGGCTACAAACCCACAAGAGCATCCAGGGCATCCAGCCACTTAGCAAACGTTCATGGCGGAGCTACGACATGCCAAGCATTGTTCTAGGCAAGCAGGGATACAGTCACAAACAAAACAAAGCCCCTGCCCTTGTGGAACTCCTGGGAGGAGGGGGTACACATGACAGACATTAAATCACCATAATGAATAATATTTCAGATGCTGATATGTGGTGTGGAAAGTAGAAAAGTTCCTTTTTAAAGTTTCCTTTCTTGTTAAAGAATAAGTGTGCTGGTAACTTTGTGAAGCCCTATCCTATGTAGCTGTTAGACATGCTGTGCTTACAGGAACGTAGTGCATTCTGTGTCCTTGTACTTTAACCAAGATATCTGTGCTGAATGTGCTCACAGGCATGTCCCAGCTCTCCACTGCTTTTACCTGTTTAGAAAAGTTTTAAGTTGTTAGCCCATCGGGTTTGAGTTTAGATTGTGAGGTCTGGCTCCAGCCAACCGAGATCAGACACAGCAGTAAGGATGCCCCCAAATTCGTAAGGGATAAATCTGTGTGTTTTCCTTGATTCATTGTACTCTCGTGGCATGATGGCTAGCGAGGGTACCCTTCCTGCAGTCCAGGAGGTAAAAATTGTGTTGCTGAAAGATCCTTTGTCTCAGTGCTAATTTTTCTTTGCAGCACCGAGAATCTATTTCCAACATCTATTTCCAACATGTGGTATGAAGAAAATACAGCAGGGTAAGGGGAATGGTCATCGGAAGAATAGCCTCTCCAGGAGTGCTTAGGACACTGACTGCAAAAATTCATGCACACTTCTAACACCGCTTCATCTCTCTTCACTAATTTTGCGAGCAGGCAGGAAATATGAAACAATCAGCATAAGTATGCCCTGAAAAATGTCAAAGGGTGGATCCGTCCACAAAAGCACAGCAACACCGAGGTCACCTGGCCTGCGGCAGTGAATGTGGCGGACACAGCTCTGGGCTGGTAGTCAGCAGCTCTGACCTTTGTTTACCTATCTGCCACCCAAGCTCAGTATGGGCTACCCCACATCACTTCACCTCACTGGATCGTCTGTAAAATGGAACACAGCAAGTTGAGAGGTTCCTCTTTCCAGCCAGCACCGCCTTCTCTCAGACTTTTATTCCACATAGTCACTTTATTTTGGGTTTCAGTAGTTAATTTAGAAAATTATACCAAAGAGAGCGTTGACAGACCCCAGGAGTTTGAGACAGTGAGCTATGATCATGCTACTGCGTACCAGTGTGGGCAACAGAGCAAGATGCCCCCTAAAAAAAAAAAAAAAAAAAAAAAAAGGACAGAAGAGAAAAGAAAAACAACCTAAAGAATAGACCTGGTCAAAGATCTGTCTCAGGAAGGAATGATACATCCCTTCCCTAGCAGGAAATGAGAGTAACCACCTAGAAATCAGAGCTACGCCTTTGCACACACTTTATCTGAGAGAGAAAATTTAAAAATATAACCAAGAGAATTTTGAAAAAGAGCAATAAAGGGAATCTTGTTTATTTACTTACAACTTACCATAAAACCATAAGAAGCTGCATATCATTTTGAATCATATTCCTGTATTGGTAGAGGAATAGGCGAACAGATCAATGCACTTAGCTGGCAATCAGCTACTGCCCCACACTCTCCCAGTGTATTCTGCTGACCTGGCCACCTTGGGCTCTCCCCTGGGACCCCTGACTCCTCACCCTCCAGCTATTAAAGAGTAGCACTTGGCCCAGCAGGGCCCCCTTGCACCCTACTTCAGCCCCTCAGGCTGATGGCTACCTTCTGCACTGATCTGTAGACATTGCTCAGTATGTTTCTTATCTCACCCCTGAGCAACCCTCAAACTCTCTTAACGGTGGTTTGTCTTTTTGAGAGTATAATTTGGCAGTTTCTATCAAAATGAAATTATGCATA
This sequence comes from Cacajao melanocephalus, assembly GCA_963573385.1. Classification (NCBI taxonomy): domain Eukaryota; kingdom Metazoa; phylum Chordata; class Mammalia; order Primates; family Pitheciidae; genus Cacajao; species Cacajao melanocephalus. The sequence goes on along the minus strand of CAUYLG010052518.1, from coordinate 22,186 downwards.
CCCTTCAGCCCAGCAATTTCACTTTTCGTCAGTTTTTTTCTACAGAATATTTAGATATCCAAAAAGCTATATAGCAATTAGAAAGATTTTCTTTCTTTTTTAGTAAGGAAAAAGGCATAAGTCTAAGGCATATAGCTGCCCTGAGCTGATGATCCCAACAGGCATCCTAGCTAGAGGAACAGGAGGCGTTTCCTGTGCACAGAGGTGGTGTTAGCACGGAGCCTCACAACTCCACAACTTGGCTCTCTAGAGGCTCACTAAGTTCCAGGGAATAAAAATATCATAAAGATCAGCGGCTAAATGAAACAACTGCTCTCTTTTCTTTAAAAGAAAGAAAGAGAAAGTCCACCAGTCATGATAGCATTGCTACCTTGAATCTCAAATGTAGCTGTAACAGTTGGTCTTAGACAAAAGACATGGCCTGGAGGATGGAGCCAATTGGAGCAAGTTGGGGAAGGAACGGTTTCTTCCAAGTGAGGCTACTGAACTGTGAATGCGGTCGCCAGACAAGGCAACTTCCCTATAAATTCAAAGCGTGCTGGCATTCACAGCACTGGGGACCACTCCTGGGCCCTGGGGTCGGAATCCCCACAATCAGCAGCCCCTGAGAAGGAACTGCTTTCACCTGGAGGCTAGGAATTGCCCCAGGAATTCCTCAATGGGCCAAAAAGGAGGTCTTTTCAGGGGAAAGCCTGTACATTTGTGTCTGTGCCTTGTTTTGTAAAGAATCAAGTTGAAATTATTGTAATTAAAACAATAAAACCCCACTAGACCACTTCTGATGGCACAAGTTTGCACTGATTAATCTTGAATTGGGGGTCCGGAGACCCCTTCCAGTAATTTCTTCAGTGACCTTCAGCAGATTACAACCTCCTTCTGGAACTCAGTTTTCACATCTATAAATTAGGGATAATAGAGATGATATAGACTCCCTTTGTTTCCCAGATACAGACGCATCAACAGGCTATAAGAGATTCACCAAGCAGGAGAAGGAGGTGGAGACAGTTAAGTACATTTTCTGGCTCAACCCCCAGATTCTGATTTCATAGGTCCAGGAACCTCCAGGCTGCTGCTGATAACCAGCTATGTTAAGTAATCGCTGGACTAAAATGACCTCTGCAGCCCTTTCCGGCCCAGAACAGTCAGAGATAATCACTAAAAAAAAAAAAAAAAAAAAAAACCAAAAAAGCAAAAAAACAACCAAAAAAAACCACTATAAATTATATCCAAGTCATTTGGGAATAGAACTTTCTTTTAAATGGCATGTAAAAGGAGGGCAGTTCAGTGCACAGACTTCAGAAATATTTCAAAAAGTAACACTCCTGATGGGAAATACAATCTACATAAATAAATAAAATGGAAAAGGCCATCCTTTCCCCTTTAATTCCCCCTCAACTTCTTTAACTCCTTAAATATCTACAGGAAGGGTAACAGGGGCAGAGAGTGAGGAAGTCTATCTCCCTGACAGTTCCCTAAAGTGATTTATTGTGACGGTCACAATAGTCCCTGTTTGGGCCTGTTACAGTTTGCTAAGCTCCACTAAGCTTAGGTATTAGGAGATCCTTCATTGGAACATTTGTGTTGAAGGGAGGAGGAGGAGGAGGGGAGGAAGAAGCTGCCACTGCTTTGTGTTTAGCTCTAGAGCTGCCTGAGGCCTGGTCTCAATCCTGGGACACAGTTCTGTTTGTCTTCTTTTTCTATTCAAGTTGCTGATGTTCCAAGCATTCTCTGCCCCATTGCTCCGTGTTTGTTTATGGCAGTGAAGTAGAAAATTGTAATGTCTGTAATTGTTATTGGTGTGCTGATTGTGTGACCACCTGGTTTGCTGGATTCGGGACAAAGGCAGTCAATCCTCCTTTAAGGCTAAAGCTGTGTACTTTAGGAGGAGGAAGAGGAGAAGGGGACGTTTGGATGTCTTTTGTTTCTGTCTGTGCATTGTTTTGTAAAGAATTATTTCAAGTTGAAATTATTTTAATTGAAACAATAAAACCCCGTTAGTACACTTTTGATGGCACAAGTTTGCACTAGAAGGAGGCCTTCATTTTTGCAATGAAATGCCCTGAAACTAAGGAATTCCTCAATAAACAACTTCATATTTGATTTGCTGTGTATGAAGTTGGATGTGCCATTTCCAGATGTTTTCCAACAGGCCCTGTGCTCTGAGGTACACACACTGCTTTGAGATATCCCTCTGGTCTGCAGAGATCCCACAGCTGTTTTAGTCAAAAATTATTTTCTTTTAATTTCGTAAAATGCCACATTCAACATGCACCTTTCATCCAGAGAGACCCTAAGATGTTCAAAGGATTCAGAATAACCGACCCATCCCCTACCCTCTGGAGTCATACACAGAAAATATTTAACATCTGTACTGCTATACCACCCAAAAGTTTTAAATTGAAGGAAGATGTGTTTCTTGCAGTAAATTACCAGAGGAATTTTCAAAGTAGAGCTCAGTTACCTAGCTTGGTCAGGACGTCACTGCAGGAAAACCCTTCTTTTTCTCAAAGTTCTGAAGCATGCTGATTGAGCAGTCAGCCCTTCCCCTGCCTCTTGCCCCAGAGATGGCACCGCAGGCAACACCGGTTTCTAGCACTCAACTGGCTCTGGTGTGGTTAATAATAATAATATTATAGCTGGCTTCATTGAGTGCTTACAATCTACCAGACCTCGAGTCCAATGCTTAATGTACACGGTTTCATTTAATCCTAATAAAATAGCTACTTTATTAGGTGAGTATTGTTACTATCCTGATTTTATAGAAGAAGAAACATATGAGGCTCAGAGAGTGAGTTCAGTTGTTGAGTCAACGAACACAAAGCCAGGGAGTTAGAATTTAAACCTCGTTTTTTGGTTGTTTGTTTTTGTTTGTTTTGAGATGGAGTCTTGCTCTGTCGCCAGGCTGGAGTGCAGTGGCGCCATCTCTGCTCACTGAACCTCCGCCTCCCAAATTCAAGCGATTCTCCTGCCTCAGCCTCCGGAGTAGCTGGGACTACAGGTGCCCGCCACCATGCCCAGCTAATTTTTGTATTTTTCGTAGAGACTTGGTTTTACCATGTTGGCCAGGATGGTCTCGATCTCTTGACCTCGTGATCCACCTGCCTTGGCCTCCCAAAGTGTTGGGATGGCAGGCGTGAGCCACCACACCTGGCCTAAACCCCATTTTGTCTGCCTTGCATTCCATGCTATTTTTTGTCATGCCCCACTTGTCCTGATGCTGCAAGGTGCTGAGGTATGTTCCCCTGATATAGTGTGTCTTACAAAGAACCTGGTATATGCAGAGCTGTGGGTTAAGATCAGAAGTGGGGAGGAGGCCAGGCACGGTGGCTAGTGCCTATGATCTCAGGGCTTTGGGAGACTGAGGCTGGTGGATCATCTGAGGTCAGGAGTCTGAGACCAGCCTGGCCAACATGGTGAAACTCCATCTCTACTAAAAATACAAAGTTAGCTGGGTGTGGTGGCGGGCACTTGTAATTCCAGCTCCTCGGGAGGCTGAGGCAGGAGTCTTGCTTGAACCTAGGAGACAGAGGTTGCAGTGAGCCGAGATCGTGCCACTGCACTCCAGCCTCAGCAACAGAGTGAGACTCTGCCTTTAAAAAAAAAAAAAAAAAAAAAAAAAAAAAAAAAAAAAAACTGGGTAAGAAAATAACCAATCCCATCCTCACGGAGCATACTAACAGGGTGATTCATTGTGCCAGTGTGCCTCACACTGTCCCAGCTTTAGCCTTCAGAGTCATGCATCCCAGATATGGGAGGCAGAATTCTAGGACAACTCTCCAAATTCTCTACTGCACATACATCTTCTCCAGTTATTGAACCAAACCTCAAATCCAGGTGTTATTACGAAGGGATTTTGCAGATGTAACTAGGCTGACTTTAACATAGGGAGCTAGATTATCAGACGAGTCCTTTAAATCTGGGTCTAGAGGTCAGAGACATAAGGCAGAGAGATTTGAAGTCTGATTCCACACAGCTTTGAAAATGGAGGAGGTTGCCGGGCGCGGTGGCTCACGCCTGTAATCCCAGCACTTTGGGAGGCCGAGGCGGCTGTATCACGAGGTCAAGAGTTTGAGACCAGCTTGGCCAGCGTGGTGAAACCCCATCTCTACTAAAAATACATAAAATTAGCCGGGCATGGTGGTGCACATCTGTAATCCCAGCTACTCAGGAGGCTGAGGGAGAATTGCTTGAACCTGGGAGGCGGAGATTGCAGTGAGCTGAGATTGCACCACTGTACTCCAACCTGGGTGACAGAGTGAGACTCTGTCTCAAAAAAAACAAAAGATAAAGAAAATGGAGGGAGTCGCACAGCAAGGAATGTGGTTGGCCTCTAGGAGTTGGGAGTGACCTCCAGCTAACCGCTGGTAAGGAGATAGGGACCTCAGCCCTACAGTGCAAGAAACTGCATTCTGCCAAGGACCTACATGAGCCTGAAAACGGATTTACTCAGCCTGGCAGACACCTGAATTTTGGCTTTTTTGAGACCCTGAGCAGAAAGCCCAACCATGTCTTGCTTGGACTTCTAACTGACCTATAGAACTGGAAGCTAATGTGGGTGTTGATCTAAGCTGTCAGGTTTGTTATGCAGAAATAGAAATGTAATGCACTAGGAAACCCTCCAGCCCTGGGCAGACTGAAACAATTGGTCACCCCAGGTGAGTACAGACCATGTGATCCCTGTGTGTCATGGGGGGCCCCTAGAGGGTGGGATAGGACATGAGGGAAAGGGCTGAAGGCACTTTAGAAGGAGGACACCAAATAAGCAAAGACAAAGAGACAGAAACATGCAAGGGGTGTCGACTGAGATGCTAGCAAGGCACCAACTGAGAGGGTTAAGTGCACAGGGACAGAGGCTTTGCAGCTTCAGCATTTGAAAAGGGTCTGCTCTGGGGTCATGAAAATGACAAAGATATTAGCAGCCTGTGCTTACATTTTTTTTGTTTCTGTCATTCTGGCACTGATCCAGTCCAACCTCTTCCAAGAACTCTGAACTCCTTGAAGGCAGGGATGTGGCTTATCCAGCTGTGCAGCCCTAGCACCTAGCACAGTCTGGGGCCGCATCATTTCATGTTCAGGAAGTGCTCAGTCAAGACACGAATGAATGGCCTATTGTGGACAAAATAATACCACTTTAGGGCACACATGTGACCGTGACGTCCCAGGAATACCAAAAGGTTGAAGGGCTGACTCTCCATGCTGTCCCCCTGCCTCCCTGGGATCTGACCCTCCAGCTGTGTGCGGGGGCCTCCCAGGGACTTTTGGGCTCCTCAGGACTTGTGGCTCCAAGGTCTGACTACCAGTCTCACTGCTGTTCCACGCTGGCTATATGACGTTGGACCTGAAGCTGAACCTTCGTGTGCCTCAGTTTCCTCATGCCTAAGAAGGGCATAATAGGAGCAGGGTACTGCAAGGACTGGAAGAGTCAATACAACAGGCCAAGAATACAGCCTGACAAGGGGTGTTTCAATGTTTAGTTGTTATTATCATTAACTTTTATTTTATTTATTTTTTGAGACAGAGTCTCCCTCTGTTGCCCAGGCTGGAGTGCAATGGCACAATCTCAACTTACAACAACCTCCGCCTCCTGGGTTCAAGCAATTCTCCTGTCTCAGCCTCCTGAGTAGCTGGGATTATAGGCATGCACCACCACACCAGGCTAATTTTAGTATTTTTAGTAGAGATGGGGTTTCACCATGTCGGTCAAACTGGTCTCAAACTCCTGACCTCAGGTAATCCACCTGCCTCGGCTTCCCAAAATGCTGGGATTACAGGCGTGAGCCACCACACCTGGCCTAATTTTTATTTTAAATAGTGACGACGGTTCTCCTTCAACCAGAACTTTCATCAGCCTCCCCTGAGTCCCTCTACTTGACCTTGGCTTCCTTCTCTATCTTTACAAAAGCCAGTTTGAGCAAGAATCTTGCCAAGTCAGTTTTAGCAAAAATCTCCCACTTAAGGTACCTTGTTACCCTGGCCTGCCTTCAGCAAGAATCCTATCAAGTCAGGTCGGCCAGAAACCCCTTATCCATGATATTTCCTCTTAGCAATTTCCCATCCACTGACCCCCACCCTGCTCCATGGCTAGAAGTCTCCACCTGTCCTCGCTGGGGTTGAGTCCACCCTCTCCCCCTGACCGCAGGACCCCGTTCCCGCAGTCCCTGCACCCCGTGGCTCCACAGCTCCCCTTGAAGAAAGTCAGCCTTAGCATCTTGAACAAGTGTTTAGATACATTTTCTTTGTTTAACAATAGTAATGACATATTTGCTGCCAAAATTCTGATGGAGGCCCTTCCTGCACCCTGCCCCAATCCTGAAGGCATTTTCATTTTACTCAAAGACTCTTGAAACCAAGAAAACCTTTTAAGATGCAATAGGAAGATCGCCCCATGGAGATGGGTCTGACAGAGACCTCCCCAGGATGAGTAAGCCTGGCCTTCTAGCTGGGTGCTCCTCAAAACAGACCAGCCTTGGCTGCAGCTGGACTTTATGAGAACTGCAGAATCTCAGTCCTCTTCCAGACAGCCTGAGTCAGAATCGGTATGCTCACAGGGTCCCTCGGGACAGGCACTGGTCTAGATGAATTCCTATCAGCCCTGCAACTGGGCAAAGCGGCATCTCTCCAACCTTTACTTACGATTTGCTTTAAAAGTTAAGTGTTTAAGCACAAAGGCGAGCCAGACCACAGAACTCTCGGTTGGCAAGAGATAACCTCATTTCCAGGGACAGCTGGCTCTCTACATGTTTGAACAAATTGGCATTATCCAGGCTTAAAACTCAGCAAAAATAAACTTTCCAGGAAATTTTTGGAACAGCCGGTTTCCAAACCCATCATCTCAGGAATGTTATCCAAGCAGTGGCCTCTTACCCTACATCCAACTCCATTTCCAGTTGGGACAGTTCTTTCTCCGGCCTTGAACTGACGAAACATACACAAATGAGAGAAAACAGGGAGGCCACGTTTACTGTGGGGCTTTAGATAAATCCCTGGGAAAGTCCATAATCTCATTTTGACACTATTAGTGTTCAGCTTCTTAATGTAAATATTATTTTAAAAGAACATCTTAAATATGAGGGACATGTGCTCTTGGTCACTGGGGTTCGAAGAGGTACATTTGGGAGTGTGAGAAGCAGAAGCCACCATCTGTCCTTCATGCGGCTGATGATGCCATGTTCTCTGTTCTCTGTTCTCTTACTTCGCAAGTGACCAGAACACCCAAATCTTCCTTGAGGATGGAAACTCAAATCAGCCACCTCTGTTGGACCTGTTTACAAATCCTTCTGAATGGACTGTTGTGTGATAGCCAGTCTAGGAATATAAGAAGGCCCGATTCCATCATTCAGGAAACTCCCAGCCCAGAAGGGATATCTTCTGTTTGACTTTTATTATTATTATTATTATTTTAAGACAGTGTCCCATTCTGTTGCCCAGGCTGGAGTACAGTGGCGTTTTCTCGGTTCACTGCAACATCTGCCTCCTAGACTCAAACAATCCTCCTGCCTCAGCATCCTGAGTAGCTGTGATTACAGACATGCACCACTGCACCTGGCTAATTTTTATATTTTTAGAAGAGACAGCGTTTTACCATGTTGCCCATGCTGGTCTCAAACTCCTGAGCTGAAGCGATCTGTCTGCCTCAGCCTCCCAAAGTGCTAGCATTACAGGCGAGCGCCACCATGCCTGGCCTCTTTTGCCTCTTTAGATGCGCATCTCCAGATGTTTGTAACATCAGTCAAGGTCTATCCTAGTAACCTACTACTCCATAACAAATCACTTTAATTTCAGCAGCTTAAAATAACAACGATCATGTTAGTATCTTTCATAGTATCTGTGAAACAGGATTTTAAGAAAGGCTCAGCTGGGTAATTCTGGTTCTGGTCTCTCCTGTAGTCAGTCAGAGGTGCTGAAGCAGCGGGAGTCACCCAGGAATCTCTTTCTTCATGTGGTCTCTCCACATGGGCTCACTTGAGCTTTCTCAGAGTATGGCAGTCTCAAGTCAACTGTTTACATGACAGTTCACCCTTCCCCATTTATGACTAGTTCAGAAGTCGCAGTGTCTGAACTTTTCTTATTTTATTTTATTTTTTTATTGAGACAGAGTCTCGCTCTGTCACCCAGGCTGAAGTGCAGTAGCATGCTCTTGGCTTACTATAACCTCCACCTCCCGCGTTCAAGCAGTCCTATCTCCTCAGTCTCCCAAGTAGCTGGGTTTACAGGTGCACGCCACCATGCCCGGCTAATTTTTGTATTTTTAGTAGAGACAAGGTTTCACTATTTTGGCCATGTCTGGTCTCAAACTCCTGAGCACAAATGATCCACCTGCCTCAGCCTCCCAAAGTGTTGGGCTTACAAGCATGAGCCACCACGCCCAGCCATCACTTCCTCTTGAAGGTGAATTGTCCCAGTCACACTGTAAGAAGAGCTATAGGATGGGAGGTATTGTAACCATCATTGACAAATATAATCTGCAACAGGTTTCCAGCAGGAAACAGAAGTTACATCTGAATTAGGATGTTTCAAGGAGGGATTAATAAAAGCGCTAGTTATGAAGATATAAGCAGGGTGGAGAGAAACAAGAGATACGGTATCTGATATGGTTTGGATTTGTGTCTCTGCCCAAATCTTATGTCAAATTGTAATCCCCAGTGTTGGCGGTGGCGCCTGGTGGGAGGTGCTTGGATCATGGGGGCAGATTTTCCTCTTGCTGTTCTCATGAGAGTGAATGAGTTCTCATGACATCTGGTTGTTTGAAAGCACATCCCTGCCCCATTCCTCCTGCTCCAGCCATGTAGGATGTGCCTGCTTCCCCTTGGTTTTCTGCCATGATTGTAAGTTTCCTGAGGCCTCCCGAGCCATGCTTCCTGTACAGCCTGTGGAATTGTGAGTCAAACTTCTTCTTTTTTGTTTTTTTAAATAAACTATCCAGTCTCAGTTCTTTATAGCAATGCAAGAATGGATTGATGCAGTATCCCAAGGCTACTGATAACGTAGAAATTGTTGCCACCTCCATTTGGAAGGAACAAGAGAAGGTTACGGGAACTCTGAGGGAGAGAAGAGTTCAGGGACAGCTCGCTTGAGAGGAGCACTCAGAGGGGACTACCCAGCAAGGAGGCAGCCAGGGGATAAAGGCCCTGAACTCACCCCCCACCCCAGCCTCCTGCCAGGGCTCCTCATTGGCTGAACCCAAAGGAGGCCCAAAGCCTAAAACCCACACTGATAAGCAGAGTGGAGAGTAGAGAGGACATCTAGAGAAGCAGACTGAAGATACACAGCACAAGAAATATCTGCAATCTAATGCCAATGGATGATAGAGTGTATTTATGCAAGAGGGAGATTTTAAGCTAGTTTCATGCAAAGTCCCGAAAGTATAAACACGACGTGGGAGAGAAATTCACATCAGCAGTAGGCCTCTGGATGTCTGGAGCCCACCCTTTACCTTGGGGCTTACGAGTAGACTCCACAGTAGAATCCTTGGCTGCAGGAAAGGAAGCCGTCCACATGAGCAATGCAGACAGAGACTGCAGTCTTTGGGCACTGACAGGAGTTGTTCCTGATGGGTGGTCCATGGCAATGGTCCAACAGGAAGGGTGGTTGCTGTGGCTCCTGGACAGCGATGGGGAGGTGGAATGGAGACTTGCTGGGAGGGATTCTGGGGAGCTTGTGGGCACCACTCCGGCTGCTAGTGCCAGCCAGTGCCCAGCAGAGCAAAGCCTGCATGATCCCTGGAGGCTGATTCTTCTTCTGCCTGAGTGGTCCCTCCAGGCCTGGCTCTCTCATCCTGAACCCCACAGGCCTCTCTCCCTCATTATATTCCCTCCAACTCTCCTTTCCCCTAGTCTGGATAATTCTTTATCTCATCTGGGGTAAGAAGGCCTGATTTCCAATCTATTCTTCCAAATCTATTATTTATTGTATAAAATGTAAATTCAAAAGTCCAGGTTCTTGTAAGTCCACATCCTTGACTTCCGCAACTCAAAAGCCCAGACCTGCTATAATCGTCCTCTGCATTCTGCACAAGTGTGCCTTCCTAGAGGTATAGTGTGTGGAATTTGGCCCTAGCAGTTTTGGGGGTCGGAGAAGATCACAAAGCATGTGGTGGGGTTGGTGGAGGGGTGTCCCAGAGGAAAAGTATCATCTTATCTCCACTCAAACAAAGAGGTATAAGAACACAAAAGATCACTTATGGAGTGACCAAGAAATATTTCATCTGATGCTTTGAAAAATCAATGGGCTTTCAACAGAAAGAGATGAGAGAAGTATTTTGAACAGACAGAAGATAATGAGCATGAAAATTGAAGCATATTGAAGAGAAGGCATAGTTTAATTTGTAAGGTGTATAGGAGAATTTGCATGTAGAGGAAAATAATTCTAGAAGAGGTCAGGTCATGAAGGACCTAGACAGAGAGGTTTTGTTATACATTTAAGAAGCCACAGAAGGCTGGGTGCTGAAGGTTTTCTGGGAGGGTATTCAGGTCTGAGCAGCGCTTTAGAAACATGAATGTAGTGTACAGGACACAGAGATTATGGCTGGAGTGAGGGACATTCATTGAGGCCTAAACGAGGAGCCTTCTGCTGCTGGCTTCTCTCACTGACTGCCCTGCAAGTCCGCATGTGCGTTTGGAGTTCCTCCCTGACTCCAACCTGTGTCTCCAACTCCCTGGAAGGTGCATCCACTCGCAGGGCCCACAAGCTCCTAAACTCAATGCACCCAAAATGAAACTCTCCAAACCCTTTCCCCCGCTGCCCCGTGCTCCCCCTAGATATCTCATCTCATGGACTTCCCCTCGCCCACTTCCTCCTTCGCAACCTCATGGTCTCCTTCATCTCTCCACGCTCATCATTGCCAGATCCTTTAGAGGCTCCCTTGTATTTCTTCTTTTTCTACTAGACCCATCTCCTTTTAAAGTTCTCTCTGGAACCCCCCAAGGTCAAGGCATCAGCACATTTTCCTCTGACATTTGCCACACAGCCCAGTCATTGGTCTACCTACTGCTAAACTCTCTCTGCTCCCCGCCATTCTCCATAGTTCAACCACAATCTTTTCTAAACACAAAATCTCATAGTGCTATTTCTCCCTTTAAAGACTTTTCTGACCATTTCATGGTCTATAGCATCAAGAAAAAGCTCTTTCATTTGGCGTTTAATGCTTTCATAAGCTGACACCAGCCACTCACTCTTCCAGCTTTGTTCACTGCTACTCCCTGGTAACATGGTGGCAGAAATTGAGGGGCTCTTGGTTCTCAGCATTCAGCTGCCACACCCTTCCTGGAAGCAGCCACTGATGGGATTAGGCCTCAGTTTGTTAAACTAGAGAGAAAGGGCCTTAAGATAGAAGGAAATCCTGGATGTATGTGTCTGTTCAGGACAGAGATGGGGAAACAGGAAAATGAGAATCTATCAGTTAATTCTTCAAAAATTCTATCTGCCACCCGGTCAAATAAAGAGACATATGCTACCTAAGAAATGTTTGAATTGTTATGTGTTTAAAGACTGAAGAAGGGCCTTCAAAAGAAACAGCAGATTTGGATAATATCTTCTTCTCCAAGGGGCTGTCCTGGTGAGCGCTCAGGCTGGGACTTTTACAGGTTCCTCTGTGATGCAAAGTGGAGATTCCCAATTATTCCTCTTGCAAGAGGCAAAGCTTCAAGGAGAGCATGGGAGGACAGCTGAGCTGATGAGCCTTAATAAACATTGGAACCCATGGGCCAGTGGCATTGGTGGATTATAACTAATTAAACTGTTTTTCTTCTCTGACCCTCTGGCTCTATTAAAATAGATGATCGTAGTGAAATAAGTTTTGACTGACTTGATGGTGTCCTGTCAGCACTGGAATCAGGACACCTGGGTTCTAATTCCAGGTGTGTCTCTAACTAGCTCCATGACCCAGGGCAGTCCCAGCCTTTCTCTCAGCCCCTGCTTCCCTATTTACCTAACAAGAGGACTGGACTCATTTGCACAGGCCCCTGAAGACTCAATTCTATATTCCTTCAATTTCATACCAATACAAATATTTCCCCTCTTTCTACTTATCTCCTCTGAATTTTACTTTTTGAATGACTTCAGTCCTCATCTTCTCTTTATTTTTTCTCCTCATTCTATCTGCTCAGCCAAGCAAGGCAGAGCACTTGTCCAGTCATTTTCCAGACTCTTGACTTGGGTTTACAGAGTACGTTCTGCCCACTGAATGTGTTCAGGACTTGTGCCTCCTTGGCTAGGACTCCAGCAACCAATAGACCTTGGCATCTGTGCTGCCTAGGATCCTTTCCAGGGCTGAAGGAAGATGAAGCCTTCAGACACTGATGCATGTGACGTCTTCCTGTTACCAAAACTGTAGCATCCTTCAATGGTGTTACCTGTTTGGATGATCCTATTTATGAAATTGATTTTTCAAAAGGGAAAGTAAATTCAAACGTAGTGTAAGTTGCCCAAAAAATGCAGCGACGAAACTAAGATCATGCCAGTCATTCTGACAGGAAGGAAGCCTTTTAGTCTTTGTAGTCTTGGCACAGCCTCGACATTTTGTATCCACTTTGGGGATGGGTGTTCTTGGATTCCTTCAAGTCAATACACCTCATAATAAGGGCCTTGAGAGAGATATATGTATATATGAAACAAAGGTCAGGATTTTGCTCCTCAAAGACAAAACACCTGGATGAATGGCTGAGTTTTCCACTTAAGAAATGATGTCCTGCCTTCACCTTAGCTCAGATGGCATGATGAACCACCCAACCCCAACTTCCCAGGGACCCTTGAGCAAGTGGCTAGAAGTACTCGGCAGCCGCATCTCCATCAACCTGTGAAGTTGCTTATGGTGTTAAAATGTTGCCAGAGATCAAGGATGGCCAGACAAACACCAGCTAAATCTAAAAAGAATTCAGAAAACTAATACAAGCTTAAAATACCAAGTTCAGCACAGATATACCTATCTCTTAGGCTTACTTTATTTACCAACCTCACATGACATGGGGAAGAGTTCCTGAAGAAAGTTTTCCAACTGATTATTTAAAATCTTTTCCTCTCAATAAAGTCTTTTCCAAGTACACAAGTGTTCAGTTTCATTCCATAACCCAACCTTTTAATCGCCTGCCTTTGGCAATTCTGATTTATTTATTTGACAGTATGTATTGAGCATCTGCTGTAGGCCAGGCACTGGATTAAGATGGCAGGAAGCCAAATCAGACACAGTCCTGACCTGCAAGGGCTCATGGGTGAGTCAGGAAACACTACGCTGAAAGAATGGCAAATAGTGAGATGTGTGCCAGGAAAAGACACGTGGAAAGGAAACTCACTCCTGGAGGAAATCGAGAAAGAGAATGGTTTGGTTTTCTCGATAATCCATAGACAATCAGGGCCAGGAGAGACTTTACAGATTATCTGTTCCAATCCCCTCATTTTATAAATGATGGAAAACAGAGAGGGGACGAGTCACACAGCTCTACAGCTGGGGCCAACGCATAATGAATTCTTTCTCTTTCACTGGCTGATAACTCCTATGTCTCTCAAATCGTTTCTGGAAGTAGGTAAAACAGAAATCAAAAATATATAACTGACAGAAATCTATTTTGTTTTCCAACTAAAAATTTGCAAGATATCCCTCACCAACATTTGTTTTAAAAGATGATTATTCTTGGAAGATTACTGTCATCAGTTCACTTTCAGGGCCTTGCCTGGATATTTTAAGTTGTTCCTTATTCCAACATTCCTATCACTAGTCTCAGCTATCACAGTACTTTGTCGAAAACACCATCATGATTTTTGGTTTTTTTTGCATTCACACAGCACGTTGGAATTTAAGAAGCATTTTCAGATCCATTGCTTCCATTGGGGGAGTCACGTTGTCGGCTTGATAGCTTTAGAGGGACATGACAAGTAGAAGGAGGCTTGGAAAGGAGCTAAGCACGTGGTGACAGTGCTGGGGAATAAGACCTACAAAGCCGGGTGACAGAAGTAGGATGCCTGGGACTGCTCTTAGGGGGCCAATCACCAGAGCAGTGCTAGACAATGGATTGCAAGTCCATGAAGCCTAGTGAGCTGGAAGGGAGCAAGTCAATAAGCGTGTACTGAATAACGCCTGTGTGCAGGGCACCATGTTAAGTGGATTCAAAGATGAATGACCAACGTACCCCCTTCAAAGAATGTTTTGGATTTCTGTTCAATCACCTTAAGCCACAGGGAGTGGAAGGCATGAGTGAGCAGAAGCCACTGGGCAGAGAGAAGTGGGTGTACCAAGCTTTTGCTGTGTGGCCTCAGCTTCTCCAGGAGGTTTGGACTTAACCCCTGCTAGTGACTCAGGCTAGACCCTTCATGGAAGAGTGGGCTGCCTCCCCAGGTCTTGCTGGAAGGTGACATGGGTGCATTTAGGCGGAGGTGGAGGGTGATCTGTGATGGAAATTGTAGACCCTGGTTCTTTTCCTCAAACACTTCAGGTTGAACACTTGGGCAGAGCTTCATTATAAAGCCATTAAGTGGATTCTCATGAGTGAGTTTCTGTTGGCCTTATAGACAATGGAGTTTTAATATGTTTATCTAGGCTAAGAGAGGCCAAAAGGATCATTTGTGTACTTTTAAAAAATTGGGGCCCCATGTCTGAGTGCTGCTGGAGATGCAGAGGAGCAGCTAAGGATGGCCCAGAGGATGATCACAGAACTGGAACAAGGAGCACCCAAAACCAGGTGAGAGGTCATCAGGAGGGGTGACTGAGAAACACGCTGCTCACCACCAGGAAATACATGAAGGGTAAGAAAAAAGTCCCATAGAACTCTCAAATCAAAATGTAAAGGTAATGCAGAGAAAGGAGAGGATGTGGGAGCTGGAGGTCTACAGCATTGTTACAATGCAACCGTGACGATAAAGACTTTGGAAGGGAGAGACACATTGGCACTAGTCTTACACAGGCATCTCACACTACTTGTGGGGTCCTCAGAACCACGACAGTGCTTCATCCTTCTGGACAGCAGCATCCTTCTCCTTGCTAATTTAAAATAGCCGCTGGCTCTCTCACCAGATTGGCCCCAACCTCCCAAGCAGACCCCTTAGCATCTCTGTGCTGGCCCCACCTACCCTCTCATCCTTCTTTCCCACTGCTCCCACTTCATCCTGAAGATTCCCTCCTCCATAGCTTGTTTCTGGATCTCTCCCACAAATGTCTCATCCTTCAAGGCTGACCTAACACGCCACCTCCTCCAGGAAGCCTTTCCTGATCCATACCACCAGATGATTGCGGGAACCCGTACAGCACATCATCCCTCTTTATGACACTGGCATTTCCTCCTGCATTCTAATAAATTGTGTGTTTGTCTGAGCTGTCGCCCTCATCCCTCCTTAGAAAAGTTCAAGGGAAGAGACCTGATCCTTTCACTTATGTATTCACAGTGCCAGGGCAAGAACCAGTGTTCCACAGACACTCAATAAATGTTAAATTGCATTTCGGCCCATGTATACCTTGGACAAAGTTTCTGTGTTCCTTTAGAGGTTATGACCTGTGCTCTAGAGTGGGGCAACTCAGGCTTGAAAACTTGCCTCTCTCACTATCCAGGTTATCTAGGGTGACTCAACTCATCTCTGTGCCTTGGTTTTCTAATCTGTAAAATGAGCACAACAGGACCTACCTCCAAAGGACATCATGGTAGTCTTAGCATATTGTCTGGACACACTGTGAATGCTCAATAAATGTAAGACAGGATTAGCAATGTACGGTACCAGGGACATAATTGCCTTTTGATTGCCAAGAGTGCAGTGATTCATATGCTCCATTTCTACCTGGCAGTTTTTATCTTCTGTAAAGCACATCTTTGCACAAAGCAGCTCTGCATCATTTCAATGCTGTTAGCTATCTGGCAGCATGTATTACAGGAATTTTAGTAAACCATTTGTTAACTAGGAGTCAAATATACCAATCAAAGAGATTTTCCTCAAAGTGATTTGCCAGTTCATCTGCCCATCAAGCCTGTGCCATGATGAGCTGTGTGAGTCCTCCAAGGCCTGAGAAAACGAAAATGAACAAAACAAAACCCCTGTTCTCATGTCGATCGCAGTCTCCCAGGGCAAATATAGCAAAGACCTAGATAGAGCTATATAAAGAGGCTGTGAGAGTCCAAAGAGGGCGGCGCCCACCCCTGTGTACGGTGAGGAGAGATTGGGGAAGTGGGAACAGGACCAGCCCTCACGGAAGAGGGGTCATTCCAGCGGGACTCTGCCAGATAAGTAGGAAGAGGTTGTCAGAAAGAGGAGGTAGCAGCCTCTCCAAGAACAGGAAGCAGAGTGTGCAAAGAGACGGAGTCCTTGAGTCCGCATTCAGCAAATGCGGAGATTGGTGGCCCTAAACGGCACTGAACATCAGTCCACTTCTTCTAATACTGATGTGGATTTTATTTAAAATAAAAACACTTCCGCTAAATTATTTATGAATCCCAGAAGAGATTATCTTATTGTTAATATAAATGTTCTTTTCTTATTTCTTCCCAAATGATTTGATGGTTATTTTTCTGAAGCATATTTCTGACCTCTCTCGAAAACAAGTGGCTTCAGAAAGTCTGTTTCAGCCAAGGAGAAAAAATCTCAAAAGTAGCCCAGGATCACAACTACGAAGCCCATCCAAGGATCAAATTCTTCGTATTCTCTAAACTACCCCCAGCACATGGAGTGATTTCACCTCTTCAAAGCCAGCAAAGAGATAGGTTCATTGAAACTCAAGATGAGCTGGCACAGAACTCATTATATCTAGTTTCATTTGTTCCTTCAGTTATTCTCCGAGGACAGTGGATGGTGAATGCAGCCAGAGGTCTCTTTCAGAAGAACACAAATGGAGGAGGAAATTTTGTTCATAGCTTTGCTAGGAGAATGTATGGCCAAATGCAGTGTGACCTGAGGCCAGAAAATGCCACTTTTTGTCTCCAGAGCAGACAGGCAGAGACTTGTAATGGATTTAGCAAGATAAAGACTTGGACCCAGAGAAAAAGAAACATATGTGCACACACACTCTTCATGGAAAACCAGACTTCGCTTCCACCTCTTGAGGTGGGAATTGTACTTTCACTGAAATTACAGAGACAACGCTAAGGTCGTATTACACAAAGACGTGTCTATCAGTGACGGGTGGTCTCTTGGGAATGAACTACCTAAGCAGCCATTGTGTGTACAGAATTCAAGACCTGAGCAGATTTTTCCTGAAAGAGGCAACTTGGCCTGTTGGGATCCAAACTGTTGCTTATTTGATTGTTTTCCTTTTGGTCTCCAACCCTGGGGTCTCAGTGTCAGCTGGAGACTGAAAGCTGCATGCTGCAGGGAGAGATGGGACAGGAGTGGTCCTGGGGGCCTCTGAGTCCTGACTCCACGTGTGCCACTGGCCAGCCCTCCCTGGGCCAGGTTAGGCTAGCCAATCCATTCTCTGTGGTTGCTTGAAATTTGTGGAAAAGAAAGGACGAGGCTGTGTCATCACTGCATGCTTGAATAAATCACTTCTCATTTCTAGACCTCAGGTTTCTCATTTGTTAAGGGAGTGGGAGTAGGAGACTGAGCAACCCTGAGGTTCTGAAAATTTTCTGATTTAATTGATCTGGGAAAGGGATCTTTTCCACCATTTTGGTTTAGGAATATTTTATAGGGCCCAGGGTGCAGGGGTTCCTTGAAGTCCCCAGGGAAGGACCACAGTGACTTTGTGATTGGGGTGGCAGTTAACCTGAGCAGCAAAGACTGCTGGGTGGAGACTATGGCCTGCTTTTCAGAACCAAAGGCTTCACATATTTGAAACTTGTATGATGGAGGCATGTTACAGAGGAAAGAGCACAAGACTTAGAATAATTGTCCTAGATTTGAGTGTAGCCACTGAACTAACTCACTGAGATTGTGAGCAGGACACACCCCCATTTGGGGGCCTCAGTTTACTTGTGGTTGAAGTGAATGTGGTAGACAGACTCCCAGGAGGCTCCATGGGCCATGCTTCCTGGTGTGGGATCCCTTCCCTCCAGTGTGAGCTCATGCTCTTGTGGGATCCCTTCCCTCCAGTGTGAGCAGAGCCTGTGACTTGATTCTAACCAACAGAATATGGCAATGGTGGTGGAAGTCAATGTCATGATATTAATATATTACAGCAGACTTGAACACCCATCTTACTGGCCGGCTCTCACTGTCAACTGTCTCCCTTGCGGGCTTTGATGGAGTAGGCTGCCATAGAGAGAGGTCCCGGAGAGGAACTAAGGGTGGCCTCTGGCTGAGGGCCCACAAGAAGCTGATGCCCTCAGGCCAACAACCCTCAAGGAACTAAATTCTGTCAGCAACCACCTGAGTTTGGAAGCAGATCCTTCCCCGGTCAAGCTTCAGATGAGACCCCAGCCCTGACTGACCCATGGATTAAAGCATTGTAAGAGAATCTAAAACAGAGGAATCAATTAAACTGTGCCTGGACTCTTGACCCACAGGAACTGTGAAATAATAAATATGTTGTTTTAAAGTACTAAGTTTGTGGTAATTTGTTATGCAGCAATAGGTAAGTAACACAACAAAGCATTTAGAACTTTCTGTACCTGATATCCTGTGAGCACGACAATACTCTCCTTATGATATCGGCATTACACATGTAACAAAAACCACACTCACACAAACAGGTCCATGTTCACACACACATTGTAAGCTGCTGTTACTGTGCTGGGTTAAGAATTATTCATCTTGCTATAATTCCTAGGGTATTTGTTCTGTATTTAGATTCTCATTTAATCAGAACTCATTTCCAGGTTTCTTACTGCTGATTGTAAACACCAGGCTCACACACACACAGGTCCACACTCACACACAGATCCACACTTACACACACAGGTCCACGCTCAAACATACAGGTCCACACTCACAGACACAGGTCCATATTTACACATACAGGTCCACACTCACACACACAGATCCACATTCACACAATCCACACTCACACAGATCTACACTCACACACACAGGTCCACACTCACGATCCACACTCACACACATAGGTCCACATTCACACACACAGGTCCACACTCACACACAGGTCCACACTCACACACAGGTCCATACTCACACACAAGGTCCACATTCACACACACAGGTCTACACTCACACACAGATCCACATTCACACACACAGATCCACACTCACATACACAGGTCCACACTCATACACAGATCCACATTCACACATTCCCACGATCCACACTCACACATACAGATCCTGCATCTGGCTGATTTTAATTAAGGCTCAACCTGAAATAAAATGGCTCCAGCAGGGAAGAGGATACCTCTGAGAAATTCTGAGGACAGAAGGCAAGAGACTTTGGATTTATTTGGTATTGTTAGTCATGACAGGCAGGGTCAAGTAGAAGAATGAATGAATGAAGCCTGAGGAAGAATTAGTCTAGCAAGGGAACCCCATTTCTGGGCCAAAACATATGGCCACCTATAACCAGCAGCTAAAGGTATCGAACTTTACATAAAGAGTTGCCCAGACCAAGCGTAAGGGCCTCAGTGAACTGCATGCTAACATTTTGTCGCTTTCCAAGTTTGCTTTTCTGGAATCCTGGTGTCCCCTGTAAATAAAATCAACACTGTGGACTGTCTCATTTTAGACCTGAAAGGAATGGACCTAAAGTCTGGCTACTGTCTGAGGTGATGGCTGTCCGAAGGTTCCAGAGTGGCGCCAAGGAAATATGGCTCAGCCGTGTCTCCATGAGGAGAAGAAGTCCATGCTTCTGCCCACGGGGCCTTCTGGGCTCCTGGTGAGCTGTCACTTCCTGTTCCAGGAGCGTTTGATAGGTGTTGGTGCAGCAGCCAACTCAGGAGCCAGAGGAAGAGGTGAAGACACCCAGAAGATCAGAGCAGGGCTGGGAGCGAGGAGGGCAGAGTTATTGCTTTTGAATGATGAATTTCTGCCCTTAGAGAACTAGTAGGTAGCGTCATTTTCCCAGGGGGTAACCTGTCCCCCCAACGCCTGCTTTGTCATTAAAGGATGATCCACCTCTGCCAAAGAAGAATTTCAAGGACAGGCATGTAAGACGCATTAAATGACAAAATATAACCTGAGAAACACAGACAAAGGGGCAAACTCAGTTCATTGAGCCAGGGGGATTTGTATAAACCTCACAAAGAGGTGAATCCCTGGTGACCCCTTGAAAGCCCCAGCAAAAGGCTGAATTGGGGAAGGGTTAACTCAACTTCCACTTCCAGGGGTCAAGAGATTCTCCTGCCTCAGCCTCCCGAGTAGCTGGGATTACAGGTGTCTGCCACCACGCCCAGCTAATTTTTGTATTTTTAGTAGAGATGGGGTTTCACCATCTTGGCCAGGTTGGTTTCGAACTCCTGATTGATACAACCGCCTCAGCCTTCCGAAGTGCTGGGTTAATGGGCATTTCTTAACGAAGTGATTTCTGCTCTGAAAGTCTGTGGCTCACGGCCCCAGCAGAAGGCCCCTGGAGCCCCAGGTTTGGGACAGGGCGAAGTGTCCCTCAGGCGGTCTCCTGGCCTCCGCCCCAGAGCCGCGAGAGCAGCCGCCGGGACAGCGCTAGAACTCACGGCTAGGCCGGGAAAGCCCGAGACGCGGCCCGGACCCGGGGACTCGGGGACTCGGGGACTCGGGGACTCGGGGACTCGGGCTCTCGGGGGTTCGGGGACTCGGGGGCTCGGGGGCTCGGGGGCTCGGGGGCTCGGGTGCGGGCGTGGGCGTGTCTCTGCCCCACGCCGCCCACAGCGGCCTCGCCCGCCTTGGGCGCAGACGAGGGGCAGCGCGGAGCCCGCTGGCCCGGCCCTGCCTTTGTGGCGCGGCGGGCGCGCCCGCCTTTGTCCCCCTGGCCCGCACGCCCCGCCGCGCGCCGCCTTCTGCAAGGATCACCCCCGCCGCGGCGCCATACCTGGCCCTTTGTCACCAGCTGCCAAAGAATTCAGAAAATCAAATTTATTTCCCGATTACAGCCGGAGCGCCCCTTTGTGCACAGGGGTCTCTTTAACTGTTGAAATTCCAGCAGACATTGTGCAGCCCTTTATGGCGCAAAATAAAAGCCGCCCCGCTTCTTGCCCCGGCCCCCGCCGCCCCTCCCGGCTCCCCTGACTTCCAAGCCCCTGTGGGAACCTGGGAGGGACGTTCTTCTCTCAATAAAAACGCTTACGAGCCCGAAGACATTGGGGCTGGAGTGTCTTGCCAGCTAAAGGGGATAAATCAATGGGCATCTTGAGTTCGGGAGGGTGTATTTCCCTTTTTCTCTGGGAATGAATAGATGAATAGTAACTCCGTTTCTTACCAGCCCGGCGCTGTCCGCAACTCGCCTGGACAAGTCCAACTTCATTCTTTCAGCACGACTAGCTCCTGCGCGCTGCAGAAGACTCGGGCTGATCTGAAGGCGCCTCTCGGGTTGTAAGTAGGTCTTCCGCACCTGCAGATGAAAAAAAAGATGTTACTATTATTTTCCTCGATTACGTTGACATTGCCTGAAAAGGAATACAAAACATTGCCTTGCAAAGATTTTTTAACCTTTTTTACTATTCTTTCTTTCTTTCTTTTTTTGTGATTCTGCAGGGAAATAAATGTATGCCTTTTATATTTTTGAGAAAACTAAAAAGAGAAAAAAGGTAATCTAGAGTGGGGACAGCTCACAGCATGTATTCCCACACTTCTTGAACACTCAACACAATGAATAAGAGAGACGAATAGGCACAAATCTACTAACCCATCAATATCAGCCCAATAATAAATGCTCCCGTGAAAACAGTTACAAAGGCCATCATAATTTTTACTCTCATTATAAAATATTTAGCAGCATAACTTGAATTATATAGTCATGGAAGAAAACTGTATTGGAAGAATTAGGTCCATTAATTGTAAATCATACATGCTAAAAGGCTTTTGCAAGCTCTTAAGAATAATAATATATATTTTTATTTAGAATAATAATTATTCTTTTTTTTTTTTGAAAGAAAGAAAAAGAGAGGAAAGAAAGTGAGAGTGAAACAAAGAAAGAAAAAGAATGTATGAGAGAAAGAAAGAGGAAGAAAAAGAGGGAGAGAGAACAGGATTCTTGTTCTACTGCCCAGAAAGAAGCGCAACAAATACAAAGCAACAACCAGTAAAAAAAAAAAAAACAAAAAAAAAAACAAAAAAAAAAACACACAGAAGCTGCAATTTTCATCTCTGATAGAATAATAATTATTCTTAATAATAATATATATATTTAGCACTTAGG